>JASXSY010000575.1:0-149967 GCA_034509805.1 Sipha maydis
AATATTTCGTTACTTATAGTATCTAAGTTAATGATTTTTTTCCGAAAATATTGATATTTGATTCAATATAGGTATTTTGATTTGGAAGTGAATTTGTATTAGGAATGCTCAGTATATGATAATTCTTTCCGTTTTTGGTATAATTATAATTATATGCGTGATTATTTTTCAAATCAGTAGTTGAAGATTACTATTTATTTGTTGTATGTGAACGAGTAAGTCATTAATTACACTATTTACTATAGCGGTGTAACTAGTATTAGAGATTGTATCCTGGGATAAATTAAATTTTTTTTTTATGAGCTTGTAAGTTTGTGTAAGAGGCTATTTAGACAAGCTTGTCACCCATTTTCAGAGTACGAAATTAATACGCAGAGAAGAACGGTATTTTAAGATTAATGGAATAATAAATATTCATATTACCTGATCGTTGTAGAACTATTTTGTGTTATCGAAAGCTATAAATACGAGGAAGCGATATGAAAACTTATTGCTCGATCGAGGTATAACATGTAACTGATAATTATGGAGTTATATATCTTAAAATATATTACTATTTTTTCTTCATAACGTTTAAAATCATATTTTGCATTTTAATTCTTACAAGAATAAATGCAATTTTCTTATAAAATATTGTTTCAAGTTTGTGTTCGTTAATACTGTAGAGTAAAATATTTATTTTGAACATTTATGATCAATCTTTGATGATGATTTTCTTTGATCCAGACTCATTTTTTTAACAGTCAAATTTAAACACATTCTATGTTCGTTTGAAAAATATGGATGTTATTAAATGCTTTCAATAATTTAACAAATTGCATAATTTTTATTTTTAATAATTTAATTAAATTGTATCTCTTTAATAATACATATAAAAACTAGATTTTACCCGAACTGAGGCACATAATTTACAAAAGTAGAGACAAATATTAATTTAATATTTTCAGTGCGATTAGCCCCGACCCTTATTATGCTGCAATTTATATTATGTCCACTACAGAATAAACTGTAAATTCCATATTTTCAGCAATTACTTCCCATGATTTATGTGCGTTGACTCAAATGTTATATATGCTTATATTTATGTAACTTTTAGATTAATAACAGTTAGCAGTTAATATTATAACATATGCAAAAAAGACAACCGTGCGTTTTGTAATTATAAGAACAAAAAAAATCTTGTATTCTAATACCATCGATGAGATACGCTATTTCCTCATTATATATATATATATATATATACTGTCGGTATATTTTGTGTGTTAATTTAAACAAAATAAAAAGTGCCGTTGAAACACGTGATATAAATACATCAAGTATACTCTATTGGTAATTTTTGAAAACACAAATATAATATAACGTCAATTCGTGGTAACGGTGTGTTAATGATATATTACAATATTACCTCGTGAATATTTTTTAGTACTAATTTATTCTCAAACGCTGAACAATAAACGTCCGCAACTATGTTTCTGGTTTAAATTTCATATAAGATAATCCAATAATATGCAATATTTCATTTACGTCTAAATTCTCCGACTGACCCTAACAGTATTTTTTACATATTCTCATAATGATAAGTGAAATTGCTACCTCTCACTCACTCGGTGATCTATGTATGACTATAAAATGCGTGTGTAACACTTTACCTAGACTGATATGTGCACACTATGAACTCAGCCTTTGGTCTTATTTAGTATAAACCTTATATCGTTCCGGTCATAAAAAATAGTATATATCACGCCGCAATAGTTATGTTTTTCACGATTTGGCTTATTCTGGTCTGAACGGCTGGTTGCTTAATGCGTTTTGAGATAAATGTTAGTTATTGTGTTAATCAATGCATTCTGTAAATTGATTTATGTTTTATTTGTATTATCGATTATTTAAAGGAAACCGAATAAATACACTTAATAATAAAAATAAAGTTTGTACATAATATATAATAGGTATAAAGATTAATGTCATATTTTACATATCTACTTGAATGGCTGATAAAACTGATAAATTGGGTTTATCTCGATAATGGCTAATGTTATTATGAGTGTTTTTGTTTTTATTGTGATACTATTTTAAAATGTAAATAATTATTAAATAGGTATACATAGTCTTTTATCATCGAGTGCTCAGACACCAAGAGTGTGACTAGAAAGTTTGCAAAAAATCAATATTGTTGTGCGGTTAATATTTAATGTCAACTTATGAAGATTATGTGCAGTGCTCAACTTAGAAAAATTAAAAAAGGGGGACTCTATTAACTTTTAAAAAAAATTGCATTTCCAAAACTTGTTAAACGTTATAATTATAACATTATAATGGTAGGAGGACGCTAAAGTATATGGAAATTAGTCGGGGTACTCCGTCTTCCTACGTCCCCCCTCAAGTCAAGTCAATATGAGTATGTGAAACTAATTTAATAAACGATACTATGCAAATAAATGAATATTTGCTTAAATTTGAAGTATTATCTTTGTTGTCATATACCGATCTAATAACTTTCAAGTTTTCTGGACGCATTAATTACGAACATAATGTTATACCTTTGTATCAAATAATAAACATTACCATTATAAAATATATCAAAAAAAAAAACTTTTATAAATGTATTTAAATAACTTTAGTACCAACGTAACAAGTGTTTTTAGAACAATAAATCTTTTAAGTTGTATAATTATCAAATTTGTGTTTAGATACTGAAAATTAACTAGGAGAGTTGAAAAGATGCCTCTACTTTTATAAAACGAAGTATTACACGTTTTAATAATCAATCATTGTATTATGCCACTATTTTTTCATTATCGTGCTCATGCAGTTTTAATAATACTTATCATACAACTCATGCAATAAACAGTTATATTTTTAAATATCATCCCAAAAATTAACTCTGCTCTTATACCACTTAAGAATTAGAAAATTAATTACAATCATTTTCTCTGATATCGCTCATTTTAGATTCGATTCTACTTTAACTGATTCCTTTTATAGTGAGCTTCAGTGGCCAATTACCTAGAAATACTTTTGGTGCATCACAAATGTTTTCTTAGCTCTTCTCTTCCATTTCATCTATTCCTACTGCCACAATGACAGTTACTCTCAGTGTTGTATTTAAATTATGTTAATTTTCAAGGGGGTTAAGAAAGTTGACATGAATGACATTAATTTTGACTTTTTATTTGCTTTGTATGATATTCTTTCTTTATTTCTATAGTTAAATCTAAATTTATAGCAAAACACAATTTAAAAGAGTTTTTTTTCGATTTTTAAATTAAGTTAAATAAACGCGTTCAATTGTTAAACAATATTAAAAATAAAATAAAACTATTGTTGGGTTGAGGGATAAAATCTTTTTTTTTTTTTAATTCTTTATGTGAGTTGAAGGAATAACAATTATCAAATATTTATCTTTTACCTTCTAGCTTGTTAAACTTCAATTTTTTACTGATAGTATTTAAATATTAATTTTCGTTCTCTTAATCCATGACTGTTCACTTCTATATTATGAAGAACAATCACAATCACTATAATCATTCTTAAGATAAGATAAAAGGATTTTTATCTGGACATTTTCAAATGTCTTGTCTCCGTATTGTTATCTAGCATCAAATTTTACTTCATAAACTAACCATACTATTACTCTACATTGGTAATTCTATCTCTAATGTTTATTCTTCTGGTTTTGGTTTAGGTTTTATTTGGTTTAGACCATTTTTCTGTTTTTCTACCCACCTGGAAAGCAATCCCATATGTTGGAGAGTATTCCTCGTTATAGCATGGGCGTTTTCACGGGGAGCGATATGGGCGATATCGAAGACCCCTCCCCCCAAGGTTTTTTATTTTCTTATATATGTATATGTTATATAAGTAAAACACGTTTCATCTATTTTTGATATGTTTTTTCAATATTGACTAGTTATTATTTTTATTTTTTTGCTTAAGGCTTATTTTGTAAGCATTTTTTTCATCCCCCTCCATTGAATAATTCCGAGAACGCCTCTGCGTTATTGGATTCATTTCTCATGCTTTTTTACAACCTAGCTCATTCAATTATCTTTATTGCACTCCTGTGTAACTCATACTGAAAAAAAAATCTCATTTTTTAAAATTTTCTTCAAAATGTTTTAATTTTATGTGTGTTCGTCTTTAAGATCTATTAATCTTCTCTTATGATAATTATCCTATTTGTAAGCATCTAAGTTCTTATTTTTTTGTTAATTATAGACGCACTGTACTATTTTTATTTCCTAAGGGTATCAAATGTTATTTTTCAATGATTCTAGAAATTATTTGTTTCCCGATCAGATATGAGTTTTACTCAAATTATAAACTTTGTGATGAAATAATTAAAAATTATATTCAGCATTCTTACACAAAGGTGCTGACGAGTACATAATACAATAAATACTCTTTTACAACCAGTCTAACAAATTAAAACTAATTTCAATTTATTTTATTATGTTATCACTTTTTATTTAAGTATAAAACGAAATAACATAAATATAAACCAATTAATAAACAACTTCCTAGTTTAATTAACGTATAAAAATCATTATATCGATTTAAATTAGTTGGTATGTAAATATAAATGATTTGATATAAACATAAAAAAATTGGCGTGATTAAAAACCATTTGAAAAAAATATAAAGACATTGGTATACACATAAACAATACAATATACACGTTTTGACAAATTTGGTGTATGTAAAAACTATAATGGGATATAAAAATAAATAACCGGGTACAACTATAAGCCAGTTAATAAACACATACAGTAATTTGTTCAAACGCGGATAATTCAAGATCAATATCTCTAAAATTTTTCTATAAACATAAATAACTCTATATAAACATAGGTAGTTTGGTGTTATAATAAACAATTTGGTTAAAATGTAAGTAAATTGGTATAGATATAAACAATACGATACACATAATAAAACCAATGTGGTATAAATATAACAAACAATTTGATTTAAAATCAAATAATTTGGTATGATTATGAACTTCTTAATACAATCATAACTAAATTTGTATAAGTTTAAGCAATTTGTTACACATATCATAAATATAAATCTGGTAAAGACATTAGCAAATTGGTACAGAAATACAGAATGTGATACACATAACATGAAAATAACTCTGTAAATGTTCATATTTGATAAATTAAATAAAAATATTTTTAAACGATTTAGTACGAGCACAAAATATATGCTGTTATAAACACAGTTTGAAATTGTTTTTATTAATTTGGTACATAAATTACGATTAATATACGATTCATTGAGAACACATTGTGATAAAAAATTTCATACTTTTGACAATAAATATTAAAATAGACATTTAGTTATAATTATAGTTATAATGATAGAAAAAATGTTCAAGTAAGATGTATGGCCTAATATTTTTCTTTGTTTTTCCAAAAGTTTCACATTCTTCAGTCAAAATATTCAGGAAAGCTGTGATGATATTGTGATATCAGCGCGATCAGCAAGCATATTTAGGAAAGCTGTGATGAGATGATATTGTGACATCAGCGTGATCAGCAAGCACATAAATAATATAATAACACAATTAATATACTAAAATCAAGTCACATGAGTAATATATTTATCAGGGTTTCAAAATAATAATAACAATAATTATTGTAATATACCTAAACTGTTTTCATCATGTTTTCATCAATTTTAAAGTTTAAAAAACTTAAATTTTTTTTCCGTGATTTTAATTTTGTTTAATAATATATATTTATATGAGAAAAGAGGGCAGCACATTAAAATAAAATAAAAAAACTGATACAGTTATTACAGCATTCGATGAAAGGATTTATGATTTATTACACATACGATTGATGAACTGTAAAAATGATTTGTTATTTTATAATAAGTATTTGTCTTCCATAGAGTATTAACTAATTAATCGTGGTAAGGAATATCCGAATGGCTATGGTTAAAATAATTATTGAATTCGGAAATGTTTCTTCAAGCAATTCCATTTCCATAAAAGTATAAATCTTCACGCATTCGTCCTAGTCCGTCGACTACGTTCAAATGGAAAACAAACAATGTAGTTCTATTTTCTTTTAAATAATTTCCTATTTTTAAAAAAAAAAAAAAAAAAAAAATGCTATTGATTTATATATCTGATACCGTTTCTACTGCTTCATCGTATGTAATTAAACGAAAACCGTGGAAATGCAAAGCTCTATTGTGTTGTCCGCACGTTACACACAATCAACGGAACGATTACATTTTAATTATGGATTAAGACCGAGTACGTTATTTATTTCTATCCAGTACTCTTCAGAAATAATATTCCGTATTTTTTACAATGTATTGTCACCGCACAATGCATTCTCCTCTCGCAAACCTTTGCTGACAAAACTCAAGTGCGTTTACTTTTTATACTCATTCCGACCTATCTGCGAGTGCGTGCAACCATTACGCTGCAAAACGTTCGTCGGCAAATAATGACTTATCGATTTCACCGAAAAAGGTTGTAGAAACATGGACGTACGCTTTGGCGTTTTGTACTGCACATCAAGGGCGGATCCAGCGTCTATTTGCGGTCGAGGCACTTTAAAGGAGAGAGACCACATGACGTAACTGATCATAGACGTATGAGGGTGTCTTGGATGGGGCTCGGACCCACCCCCAAAATATTAATTTTTTTTTTTCTAACGAGGGTGGCATTTCCTCTTTTCTGACCGCGTGCTTACCTCGGCGGCACGTCGAACCAAAAGCTGCTGTAGCCGACGATCATCGCGCGCGTAGTGCGAACGCGCGGTCAGCTCCGCGTAACTGCCGCGGAACGGAAACCCCCGATCGGAAAAAACAACACGTTCCCATCGTCCGTTCGCAAATTGCGCGTGTCGGTCGCCTTTGTGTCCGTGGCACGCGCGTATGCTGTTAAGTATCACGTTCAGACGTGAATACGACGAGAAAACGATTTTCATCCGACGTCCGCGCGACGGTCGTGAAATCGGATTACTTTTACCGGTAATACACTCTAAACGGAATATAAATATTCCCTCTCCGGGACAGATAACCGACTACGGCCGGGCTAAATGTGTTTAACCTATCTGTCTGCGTTCCTAACCGTCTTGTCATTGATACGAGCACTGCAATAAATCACATTTTTTTTTTTTTTAACGTAACGAACCGATACACAAGTAACAACACGAGTTTGTTACGGAAAAAAATAAAATAAATAAATTACTGGCGCCGTATTATAATAATAATAATATTAACCGTAAAAGAAACCCGTTTGTTTGACGGAAACAAAACGATTGTAATTGCATGCGTACATCATAATATATGTTGAACATAAAAAAGCAATACTGTATAGTCTGACAGCAAGAAGCGTTGCTTAGCGAGTTTTTCAATGTTCCGCGGAAAAGTAGAATAATTTATTTTTATTTTGTTTTTTTTTTTATTCACGGTAATAAGGATACGCACCACTTGAATTATTGTGTGAAATTCTCATCCGAAATACGCAAAGAACTATTCGTAGCCGCAACGTTATTGTTGTTCACTGCTTGGGCTTTGAAAGAGACGCAGAGCTACAGGTGATTAAGTTACGAATCGCTTTCCGCTACGTACGGCCTATGTTTCCATAAAATAAGTGCCTACAATCGGTCAACAATGTTTTTAATTTTTTCGAAATCGGTTCGCTGACCAATCATTTTTCCGAAAAATCTGAAAACCATTTCGAGACAGGAGTATAAATATTTTCTCTTTCAACATGTGGTATAGTGGTATTAAATCGCACCCACATAGTTGATAACGAACGCATAGTCCTACGACGATTCATTTTAGATTAGAAAGTCGTGACCAAGTGTAGCGAAACGTCAGTGAACAAATCGTTTTGCTTCGAACTTCGGACCGGAATCGAAATTATCATTGCAAATATTGTCACTGTATCCATTCGTTTGCGTACTCAAAATGTACACTTGATCCGACTTGTCCGGGTGAAATGGACTAAAATGTACATTATCCTCAGAGGTAGCATTTTTGCTACACTATATTTGTTCGTCTCAGAATCATGTTTGATAACAGAATACGATCATAAATTACGATTGAAATGTTTTCCCACAATATATTTATTATGTTACTAGCCGTAATAATGTGCGAATATTATTGTAAAAGTTTCGTTATGTTGTTTGACTGCTTAATAAATATTACGACGGCACAATAATAACGAATATAGACCATAATGTAATGCGTGATGTCTAATTAAAATAAAAATCATCAATATATTAATACATTATTATAGTACAGTCGTAAATTGAAATGGCCATAATAAATTATAACTAAATAAATAAATAAATCGTGGCTGTTCCGCTATAAGCCGTCGGTGATGTGTTCTGAGTTCTACATTAAATTGAGTGAAATCAACATTCAATTTTTAATAAATTAATTTACTTGACCCCTTTTGGCTGCTGTAATTATGCACCTATAGTTATAAGAAAACACATAAGAGTTAAAATATAAATCAGATAATAAACATACCCACATTCAAGGTATGTGACGGATGTAGGTATTCTCCTATTCTGAATAATATTATATTACATTTAACATACAAAAATATTGTGTTTACTCCGATATGCTAATCAAAAAAAAAAAATCATCGAAAACCGAAAATGTGTCAAACCAACATTATTGTACATAGCGTTGGTATAGTGCGTTAGAAAAAAAAGTGATTTCAGTGACGCAGTCTTTATGCCACCCATTTATCAAACCAGCACGTTTTAAATGCATGTGTTATGCGTTTGTTTTTATTAAAGAAATATTTCTATAATGAAGCATTTTAAATTCAAATAAATATTCGAATTTGCATAATTCTTTAATGTTTAAATATTTTATTGATACAATGAGAATAGTATGATTTCAAATCCAATAAAACTATTTATTGTGTTTTATGAATACGAGATCTAATTTGATAATCGGACCAAATCAATAAATTATGAATCATCCACTTCCATTTATTATTCTTCCTTACTTTTAGTAGATTCGTTTGTTTTTCTCACACACGAGTCTGGAATCTGATATCTGATATCTGGAATATTCCCGCTTCGAAAGTGTTATTGCGTTTTTCATTCAACCTTCGGTGTTCAGCAATGTAAGTGCAAGTACTACATACCACGATAGTTATGTGCTATAATGTAGCTCCTGGGTAGATATTAAACTAGTTAAACGTTGGAAAATCAGACGGCTATTAGCGATTGTAACCAATAACAAGTTGTACGTTCACCGCTTGTTATATTATTCTCTTGGGAGTTGTTGCCATTAAAACTCAGTATGATCATTTAAGTTGTATTACAATCAAACGCATTTAAATTACCCAAAAAGAAATAAAATTGGTATTTTTATGATCGTGTGGCTCATGTTGTCATCTGGTGGATACTTGGTAGGTACCATATTTTACACTTTAAATTGCGATTGTTCATGTAATTAACGTATCGAGTGCAATGGTATATTTTACGCGGTAGACTATAATTCGTATGATCGGTATCAATTTTCATTTATTTTTCGGCTGCTTTCAAGTATTATTATGTTATTAGTCTCAGCTAAAAACTATGAAAGTAAACTACAATAAGACGGAAAATAAAATAATTCAATTTAATTTAGATAAAGCTTTATTTACTATCTTTAGTTGCTAGTTAATATGTATGTATGTATGTATATGTGTAATTATGTGTCTCTGTATGTGTGTATTTCTTAAATGCGTACTACTTAAGAATCTACAATATTACCACCTTTTTTAAAATCGTTTTTGGGTGCCATGTGTTATATACATGAAACTCTATGAATCGATACTGCGATAATAAGATATGCATCAGAGATGTAAAGTAATTATTTTGAGCTTCATTTTTAACGCCAAAAGTAACATCACTTCAATGGATCAATATTATTGTTATAAATCGATTTAGATAAATAAAAAATTAAAAATCACTAGGTACAAAAAAATATTTTAAGACTAATTTTGTATTAAATTTAATTCTAAAAATTTTAAAATTTCTTGTTTTATCGAATAAAGAAATATATTATAAATAATAGTTTCTTTTAAGGTTTCTATCAATCTCCAAAAACTACTAAGAAGGCCAAAAATAAATTTTAAGTATTATCGGTGTTTAATTTCCCAATAGTAATATGCTATGTGCAGTTTTCCACACGTAAGTTTAATCAAAACAGAAAATTCAGTGCTTTATTCAAAATATGAAATATTTATATTTTAGTGTATCATCCTTAAAACATTCTTATATATGTAATAATAAAAACTTAAGTAGATAGATTTAACAATCAATAATACAAAGAAATAAAACACTATCAAGGTGAATTTGCAAATTTAATAAAGTATTAAAAGTAAATTAAAATTCAAAATATTTAAGACAAACATTGATTCTAACGTAAAAATTAGAAATATATATATATATATATCCCTTTTTAAACTTTTGGGCTCAAAAGCTATACGTTTGTAATAAACAATGGATTAATTAAAAATACTTTCAATATTTGGGAACATTAACTCAGCCATAAAACTAAAATATATATTTAAATTAGATAAAGACAATAATTAAAATAAGCACTAGTTACAAATGTTATTCTTGAAAATTATTAGACCTATCACAATTTATAAAATCTATTAAAATGTTTTTGTATTTAATTTTTTTAATTATAAAAATGGTCGATAAAAATATTAAAACTAATTAAATATTAATTTTTATCGTTCATCTGAAATGGATTTAAAATCATGATATCGCATCTAATTTTTTAGTATCAGTAGGAGAAATAAATCATTATTAATTAAATTCAATATTACTACACCTAACTGTAAACTAACCTAACCTAACCGTAGGTGTACTCAGATGTGGCCATTTCAATCTTTGTAGATTTCCTATAGTTTAATTTGTTCAAATAATAAAATAAAAAAACTAAAAACATACTAAAATAGTTTAAAAACAAAAATAAATTGATAATGTATGAGTTTTTTAATTAATTTCTGTGTTGAACGTTTTAATGAATTTTGATTTTATTCTTCAGTTTCAATAACTATGTCGTATTAACGATTTATAAATGTTTTCAATTTTATCTATACTAATGGTACAGTTCGTTACATTTCGCATTAAATTTACCTTTGAGTATTTTATTTGTAACATGTTATGGCTAATAACATCGTACGATCAAAATGATCTAAAAATGTCGTTATTATAAAAATTCTTTATTTACGTTCACCCGTATTTCGCGACGTTGTATTTAATGACATTGGAGGTACCATCAAATGCGTTTCACAATTTCCTACTATCATTTTTCGGAAGTATCAATGCGGCCCGTAATAACCATTTCTGTCGTACTTTCGAAACAATTTTACCGTCACAATTATTACCCGGTGACCTCGTTGTTCGCAGGATAACAATATTGCAATACATTGTTTTGTTTCCTGTATCTCGCTTAATTCGAAATCTTCCGACAGTGGCAACGGCGTCTTTCAGAGTTTTAAATGATTGCAGTCAGCGATGTGATATTATCAACCGTAACGAGAACATTTTAGTTTATCGCCACTGATTAAAACGAACGAGCTAGGTCGTCAGAATGATTAGAAAAAAAAAAAAACAAATTATCCATATACGATTTATAAACATTTTAACTCAATTACAATTTATTACGATGTACCACAATGACATTACAACGTTTATTGGCAAGTAATATTTAATAACGAAGGATGTTTCCGTTGAGGGTAAAAATAGTTTTCAAAAATTATCAATGACATACATTCAATTAAATACTTTTTGAATCGTTTGAGGAATGTGTTTTGCACGAATAACTAAAACAAGTATTCGTAACAAGTACATATGCCTAGAAAATAAAAATAATTTAATTCGATTTAAATATCAAGTCACACCGGTGACCTATGACTGTATAATAAACATATTTTCTCAACGCGGTTCATTAAATTAGTGTTCTTTTACGAGAGACCATTGTTTCACATATTGGTAATTTATTTCGTACGTATCATTTAAGTATATGTGATTTTCTCTTATTTTTTTTTTATAAAACATTCCTAATAACATAAATTAAGAATTGATAAAGTTGTTTTTATTGGATTTTTTTTTCTATTGTATTCAGATGTAATTGTTCAATAGTATGGTGTAAAATATATATAGGTAATATAGTTTAATCCACGCATATAAGACTAGATTTTTTTTCCAAATATACCATTCGAGCTAACACATGAGTACATAATTAAAAATATAATATGGTACTCCATACCAGGAATGGCAAATCCATGGTACGCAAAAAATGTTTGAAGGAACGTAAAAAATTAAAATATTTATATATTTAAGTATAGAAAATCAAAACACATGGAGGTTTAGGACAAAGGTGGCCGACCCCAAACAGTTGGGAGAAAAGCGAAGGAGAAGAAAAAGAATATAATATCACTATGTTAGTACCTGTTTACTATTATTGACGTATTTCAGAAAATTAAATTGTTGACTCGTTAAGAATGTAAATAACATACTAATGTACCATGTCACAATATAGTAGTATCAGAAATGTTGTCTATTTTTTTTCTCGACTTATTCATACGAGTCTATATTGAACTATGTTCAACAAAAGTGTTATAAATTCTGATTTAACGAACTGACTAACTGATGAATATAGTGCTGCATATATTTTACTAAAAATCACTAATTATTAAACAAATATCGACGAGTTGGCAATTCAACAAAAGAAATCACATTAAGGTGATGAATAATTATTAATATAATGTTATACATTTTCCGGTATTTAAATATTAAATTTTTTATGCTTATACTTTATTAATCAATGTTTTCTTATGACATACACTCTTTTCATAATATTTAATGACATACTCGAAGAAAAAAAAAAGAAGTAATTTTTGGTACGTAGGGTCATAATAATTCACCGCCCCTGCTCTATAGAGTCTCTGACTGTACAGCGTGATGTCTTAACGTACGGAAAGGGGTGCGCACCGTGTAGGTAGATGTTATACCACTTTGAGAACGCGTGCGCTGGTAAAATCGGTGAAATACACGGGTACATGTTTACGATGTTTTTAATACGATAATATATTATTTTATTATGTTAACATTGGCGGACAACCGTCCGTTACAAAACCAGAAACAAAATAACAGTACACGGTAGGAAAAAAAAAATATATATATATGCGTATGAAATAAATACAAATATACATATTACATGAGAGCGCGCGTTGTAGTGTACAAGTTTAATCTCCGGTCCGTTTTAGTGAACCACAGACCGTTGGCCGGAGCAGAACGTATCGAGATTGTCAAACCGTCATGGAGTTCACACAGCTGCTGTGGTTAGCCTTGGTGATGGCTTGGTGTCTGCTGGCGTGCGTCGAGGTGAGTAATATGTGTAGAAAAAGAAAAAAAGAATTAATTCAATCGTTTATTCATATCGGGTTCTACGTTAATATTATTGTTGTTACGATCGGGGTACATAGGGGTGCCGTCGATGGAATGTGATACTTACGTTTGGTTCTAGCATACTTGACAACAACACGGTATTTTAGAGAGTGCACGCCCTTCCTTATAATAGTGCCCCCAGGAGGTGATTCGAATGGGGCAGTCGCCTCCCCCGTGGCATTTTCTTTTTCGAGTATTTGTTATTTATTATTTATATCAAACTAGGATGGTACAAAAATGTGAATACATGTATGAAGTTTGCTCCTCCACCTCCCACCCTCCTCTCGCCATAAAAGAGTCTTGGTGCCATGACGGCGCATCAATGATACCAATGACTCAGTAAAGTCTTCTGCGTTCAATGCAATTCGCCTGCAGTAAGTTAGAGTAAAACATTAAATCAGAGATTATGAAATGAAAATCGTTCTACGTTTTTCAACTAGGTTTCCATTAATATGTTTTGCGTTCGTTATACATATATTACTGTACTACCTAATAGAGCTTTGCACGGTCCAGTCTAGACCGGACTGGACCGTGGTCCGGTCTTTTTTGGTCTTTGCGAATTGTAATTTTATGTGGTTCGGTCCGGTTCGGTTCCTTCCTCAAAAAAAAAAAATTGGTCCGGTTTGGTCCGTCTTCAATTCAAATTTGGTCTCTTTCGGTCCGGTCCCGTGATCTTAACTTTAAATAATTGTATATATTTATATGACGTGGTAAAATAAAAAATAACTTTATAATATTATATTATTTTAATTTAGATTATAACGTTTTGGGATACAAAAATAGCTCATCACGTTTTTATAATAATTATTATAGTCTCGTTGTTGACGTAATATTCATTCATTATATAGATCTATAAATATAATGCAGGAACACGAGATATATAATGAAATTACCGGCATTGTATTTTCAGTATTATTTCCAAATTTATGCATTATGATTAGTTATTAATAGGACTTCTTGCACTTAAAATTATCGAAATATGCATGCAAATATGCAGTTAAAATCGTCAAATTATGCTTTAAAATATGCAGCTAATTTTTTATTTTTTTTTTAAAAAAACGCATAAGGTATATTATTAATTATTATTAAAAAAAAAAAAATCTAAAAATTAGGTAGGTACTTAATATGATAAAAATAATTTTTACATGGGTTACTTGACTCCATTGTATCGTGTATCGTTTTCATGTTCATCTGTTTCGTAATAAGCCTGTAAGAAACAAAAACCGTGCCGTCACGGGTAACGTGACGTGATGCGAGTGACGTGACTTCAGTGTGGTTCTGACTCATTTAAATACTGTTTATTTTACTAATCTACACATTTTCCGTGTGACGTGAGATACCGTGATATCACATGAACACACGTGACGTGCCAATAGTCTGTTTCCAGCTTAAGAGTATGAGATTCATTAGGTTTTACCACACTATACAATTGTCGATATTATCGATAAGATAGTTGATTATTAGCGATAAAGAGACTATCATCGTAAACAGAATAGACTAAGATCACTACAAAAAAACATGCAAATGCAAGAAGTCCCGAACCCTAGTAATTAATAATTATACGTCAAGCCATCGTCAGTGTTAGTCGTAAGAAAAAAAACTTACACCTATCCACACTGTAGACTCTACACACTATTCAGTACAAGTTATTTAATCGTTTAATAAATTCTATACAGTATAATAATTATGTTAAGTACTTTTAAATAATACGTAATTATTAGGTACGTGATATAAAAGTAGTAATGAATAATAGTCAGTGGCGCAACCGGAGGGGGGACCCCAAGTTTCAATTTTACTTTATCGGGCTGGTCCAGTCCGGTCCTGGTTTTTGTTAAAATTTATCGGTCCGGTCCTGGTCTTTGTTAAAATGTATAGGTCCAGTCCGGTCTATAATAAAACGGACCGTAATTAATTAGAAAAACTACAATCCAAAATTAAAAATATCACCCAGTGTCGCAATAAATAGGTTAATACGTAAATAAACACGTATAATGTTCTATGATTTTACATATCATACTTACTCTATATTGTTGAGCTCTTTACATTGCCTTTAAAATGTATCTGTTGTTCATACAACTCAGTACTTTCAGAAGCACGTTGAAGATACTGCGGTAGAACATTTTCCATAGAATCGGTATAATACGACCGTTATAAATAGATATTGACAATCTGGTAATTATTCTGACAGGTTCAGTTATTAATATAAATGTTGAAATATAACATTTCTTCCAAATTAAATTATGATAGAACAAAAGTTATGTTTTAATTATAGTTTAACAAAATGACACACATGTACACTGTATTCATCCCCTAAATTATATATACTATAATACTATAATTGATTAAAATTTACTACACATTTTTATACATATTGAATTTGTGCTCAACTATTTTACTTTAGACATTCACCATTACATAATCCAAATAAGTACTAGACGGTATTATATGTACATTTTTAGGAACAAAAGTGTCTACTAATATTCTTTTCTTCTCATTTAAATTGTTAAAGATGTGTTGGATCATGAATTGATCGGAGTTTGTTTAGCTCATTAGCGTAGAGAAAATGATAACAATTTACTCTATTTTTCCTAACTTCTTGATTTTTGAACCACGGTGTCAAAATTTAAAACACTATTCAATCAATTGATATGGCTTTATGTACACTCAATTGCATTGGCGTTTATTTTTATTTTTTTGTTTTCTATAATAATAAAATAATGAACGCTTAAAATGTGCGTACATTTGCATGATTATCAGATTCTCAAATTATAATAAATTATTTATTAAATAATAATTTAATTATAAAGGTTCGATTTCAACAACGAATTAGATTGTTATCAAAATCGGATGTAATTTATATGATTAATTTTTCTAACTATGCAGCCACCATAATCATGAAAATTTCGTCAAGGTTATTTAAAATCAGAAGGGTAGTTAGATTTTAGAGATTTAAGGATAAGAAATCTAAAATTACCTTTAATTTAAATGACTTCATCCAACACTATTAAATTATTTAATTCATAATTAGAAGCACTACATTTAATAATAATATAGGCCGACACAGTACCACGTCAAAACGCATTTGTAGAGTTAGATTCACAACTGTTGGACCGCATTGAAATAACCACCGAGGAGATAGCGAGAAATTCGACAAGAGATGGATTCGTGGATCACGAGATTCAAGCCATGATTGATCTGTTCATTAATAATTTAAACATCACGATCGACGAAGTAAGAATCGCATTCATAATTACTCAGAGGTGATTCGAACCCGTTATTTTATGTTTTACTAGGTCACACGTGTAACAAAGTTAATTATTTAAACGAACTTAATGTTTATGTATATTTTTTACAGTTGCGTCAGTACTCCGATCATCGAAACAGTTCTGATTTCAACGATTCACAAATGAAAGAATTTCAAAAAAAAGGATTAATTATGTACGAAAATACGGCAATAACCGTTGAGTACATAGTTTTCAAAATAAATATGCTGTCGAAATCCATAGAGGAACTCGAACAGCTCGAAAAGTACATCATCGATGAGGAAAAAGTAATGCACCGTTACATAGTAATAAATAATAAACATGTATTGAATACATTGTTATCGTATATAAATTTGTATTCTTCATTTTTTCCATAATTTGATGAAAAATATTATTATTTTTTCATTTTTTATTTTAGAGATTAAAAGATGTTTCCAACAATTCATTAGAGAAAAAAATAAAATCGGTTTTGGATAAAATTCAAACTACCAAGCGATTCATCGGCAAACACGTAAACCATTTAAACGATATCAACGACGTTCTAAAAGATCTTAGTATAAAGCTAATGAATACGTTGAAAGTTTCCATTAATTCTAATTTGTACAGATTTGTTTCACAAATTCGTGAAATTAATTAAATCACAGGATACGTTACAATAAAAACAAGTTTTCAGTTTATGTAAATGTCCGTAAAAATGTAATATATAAGATGTTAAATTATTAATTAGTATAGTATGTGTTACAGAAAAAATAGTTTATTCTTGTATTGTGAACGACGTGTAAACCTTTCAAGCAATAAATATTGCAATTTAATTATCATTATTATTATTTTGAAATACATATATACATCTATTTCTTGAGAATTTCTGAAACATGATCTAATAAAGTATTTTTTGCTTAGAACTCTATAGACATTATGAATTGTTTTAATGGTATTGATGTCTAGGAAAAGCATACTATCGTTATCTCGTATCCGCTTTGGCTATGATCTACTTTCCATTCTTTTTATACTTTCATTGAATGATTTTCCTCTTTTCACACCCTCAATGATCTCATAGTTTGTCACACAAATCACCAAAATCATCATGTGTTCAAATATATCACCATAACGTGACCATCTATTGTCTCTCTCGATTTCTCCATTTCTTTGATATCAAAAATTTATTTTCAGGTCAGCAGAAAAAATATTCTACTCAATATATAATTTTTTTTTTTTTAACCATGACTTTAATTTTATTTAAGATGTCACTTTATTATTTATGTGAGTAATATATAATTTGTATTATACCTCATATGTATTTTATTACCTAAATATCGATACTTATTTCAAAACAAAGTTTAAAAAAAAAATAGTTAATATATATGAATAAACATGTACTAATCGATGACACAAACTAATAAAAGTAATAAATCATAATCATCATTTAAAAAGTTTCAAAACAAAGTAAATTGAGAATATATTTTGTGAAATTTAAATAGCTATCAATCTAACGTGATGAGAAACGATCAGAAAAAATCTCTAGAAATAGTTTAAACATTTTCGATTTGAGATCGCCAACGAGCAGAGTTGTTATATTCCATGTTTATTTATTTTTAAGATACCATTTTTTTATTTAATTGTTTTAAACTTGTTTAAAACTGTTAAGAAAATTAAAAAAAAAAACAAGTGATTCCTGATCTGTAATTAACAGGCATTATCTCATGAAGCACCGAAGCACAGCGACGCCCAATAAATTCCATATCAGTAATATTGTACAATGTACGATTGTTGGTAGCATATTATATAATATTCTATCTTTTCTATAATAACACCGCAGATTAGATTAAAATAATAATCTAAGCTGTGGTAATACGGTATAAGTGTATCAATACACCTTGCAACATACATACGCGATGTCGCGACTACACGGACTAAAAACTATCGTTTTGTCAGTTACTGGGATTATTGTTTAACTATTAGCAGTTAATAACTCGTGCCTCATGTGTAATGTGTGTAATAACTTAGAAATAACTCGTAACCAAAGGCGGAACTAGATATTTTTGAGCACGGAGAATATGTTAAATCTACGTCCAATCATAGATCAAGAATCGAGCATCCTTCCTTACATTTTTTTCTTTATAATTAGTATACAACCATACTTATTAAGTTTTAAACGTATTATAATTGAAAAAGTTAAAAATATCAAACTAGTAGTAAATTAAAGTTTATGTACTACAACAATTACACTCTGTAAAAATGTACCACCGGGGATGCATCCCCGTCCTCCTTACTCTAACTCCGGCCGTGTTCGTATTTTATTGTTTAATTTTTCATAAGTTAATTAAGTTATTGTGTACAAAAAAATAATTTTCTTGGACAGTGTACAGAGTATACAGTAGTGGTCTTGATACTCGAGTACCCGGGTCTTACGGGTATTGCCCGATTTACAAAATTTCGGGTATCCGTTATGATTTGTATATGCATTACCATCTGGATACCAATTAAAATTTAGCCTTTTAAGCCGGGTTTCCAATACACCGTGCACCGTGTCTCGTGTATAAGTTTAGACATTTTGATTGGTTGAACCGCGTGGTTGGTAGTAGGTATTACCTGGTTTTTTATCATAGTATGCCGTGTATACCATTTATAACATGATATTGAATTTGATTCAACTTTTCACCGTGTGGTAATAGTGGTAATGCTGGTACAAGATAATTCAAGTAATAATGACTATCAATGGTTGTTTTAATATAAAATAATGACTTGTTTGTTTTCATTATTGAATGTCAATGTTAATTCACTTAAATTATTTAAATGTATACAACTCATAGCATATGTAAGCCCTTACCTACAAACACCTTTCAAATTTTGAATATGTAGTAAATATAAAGTTACAAGTTTTCTTCGATAATTATGCACATCATAATTATACGTTGCTAATTTTCTTTTTAAATTCATTTTAAATAAGAATAAAAATAAATCACTCGAAATAAAGTACCTATTATTATTATTAAACCAATATTTATTTCAAGTAAGCACTAACAATATTTAAATATTAGAAATGTCATTGTCCATTGAACTGAGGCACTGACAATCATGACAAAATCTATTTTACAATAATAAATAGAACATGTAAAATAATTTGTTAAATTTTAATTTGATAATAATATAAAAATAATTAGATAACTTTTATCAGGTAACCTTCTAGGTACCTTGATATGTAGTTACCCAAGTGGTATGGAGCTGTTACCATTAGTACCAAAACGTTATGGGATTGTACGTGCATAATGACGGCCATCACGGTGCACGGTGTATTGGAAACCCGGCTTTATTCCAAATGGTTACCCATTAACGGTACCCGTTATGGATTGGATACCCGTTTTGGTTTGAATATTTATTAGTTTACTATTATAACGAAACCCATAATTTCGTTATCTTTTTTTTTTTAATTGCACAGATAAATAATTGCTATAAATAGATATTATTTTATACAATTTTTTTAACAATTTAAAGTTTAATTTCACATTGCACTAAATTAATAGCTGTAGGAATATAAAAACAGCATAGTTAACAACACTTTTCAAACACCCATCAATATGATTATTTAATTATTATAATATTTGTTTAGTTGTATATTTTAAGTTCAAAGCGTAACAATAAAACTACGAATATATTACTCGTCTTAAATGATATCACAATTTCCTTTTTTATTTTGACTCTGAGGGTGGATTTGAATCAATGTATAAATTAATACTGATTACCTCTTAGCAGTTAAGACTTAGCTAAATCGTTTACGTATATCAAAAACCATTGGGTACCCGTAAGTTTGGATGCGTACTAGTTGTGGACGAAATTATTCAGGTTAATATTGTAACATTATTAATAATTGCAGACACGTTTTTCGTTATCATAATACTAATTGCGTAAAGAGTTTTTTTTTTTAATAAAAATCACGTGAATTGCGGACACAAATATTTCCCTTCACCACTTTTTCAGGACATAGGACAAGCTACCAAAAAATTGGTGAGTGGGGTTAAAAATATTTGTGTCTTGCAAAAGAGCAATCGTTATTTTAAAAATTGTTAAATGCTTTTTTTTATAAAATATTTATAGATTACTACTGTTCTTATTTATTTATTTTTGTGATAGGTTTTATAGTTTTTGTGGCAACAATTTTTTTGAAACAGCCTGTATAAATGATAATCTACTGATTTCACCATTTGAATATTGCAACATTTGTTTGCTAATAATATCCTCCTTTTCGACAGTTCTTTTGATTCGTTTTAAATTTCTTACAGCAGTACAGTTCATTTTATTATAGCTACTAGTCTGTACTGCATTTAAGGTGTCGATCAATTGATATATATTAGGATGACTGCGATAAAACTTACCATTAAGTTTAGCATGGAAACTTTCACAAGCATTTGTGGTACGTGAAATAGATGAAGAAAATTCTGCCCATATTTCTGAAGGAAACATGGCAGAATCTGTATTTATATAGTTCAAAAAAACATTATCTGTAAAATCGTGTATAGCAGTACAGCCAGCCGGCAGTGTAGACATAAAGTCATCTGTAAAGCAATCATCCACTTCGTTAGGTGATAAAAACGGTAGACCAAAAAATGATTTAAAAAAGTTCCCACTTTCGTCCTCAGTAATATATACTTCAGCTAGACCTAATGACTGTATTTTTCGGTACCATGTTTGTCCGAAATGGAACCGACATCCTTTTATTTTGCTCATTGGTCATACTAGACGAACAATTGAGTGAATAGATTGTTCAAAATCAATATGAAAAGTGGTTGGTAGTATTGGTGAACGTTTTTTAAAAAATTCGAGTGCTGTACAATAATCGGTAACTGATTTGCCCACCAACAAACAAACAAATAATGGTACATAAATACTATTTTTTACGCCATGGATCACGAATAATTGATTAAATAGAGATGGACAGCTTGAAAAAGTACCATCCATCAATACAGCATCACACTTTTGAAAAAAATTGAAATTTTTTATCGTAGAGAAGCATACAATATTTTTATTATTGTCAATGTCAATAATCCATTTTTCAGTTCCCTTGGTGTGTAATTTATCTACTACGTGGGGAACTATCTCATAAAATTCTAAAAGCGTTTTAAGTAATATGGGATATTTACTCATATGAGCAGTGTGAATATTTTTTCGGATTAAATTTATATCCTTTGTGTCTAATATATTTAAATCACCTGGTGTAATCTCAGAATGTATATATGAAACATATTTTTTGACAGCCGTCTCAAAAGCACCGGCACAATCTTAATGTTGATAAATAATCAATCCAATAATGTCATAGGCTTATATATATCGTCAATATTAAGTAGTTTATCAGTAATTTCCCAACGTTTGGAAATTTGTGCGCATTTAGTATGTTATATTTGTGTCCGCAATTCGTATGTTACTTTTTTAGATTTCGTCCGCAACTCACATGGTTTTTGTGACTTTGTCTGCAACTAGGAAACACCGGTAAGTTTTGGGTGATGGGTACCCACTACCCGAAAACGCTGACTACCTACTAAATCAGGTGTTACTCGGATAAATGGGTATCCGGGTATTACCCATATCAAATCAAGAACACTAGTATACAATGCCTGATTTATTATTATGCTCGAACTATAGTAATATCGTACATAAATATTATAATAGTGTATTATGTGACATGGCCCCAGCGCCTCATCACTCTCTCTCAACCGTGCACACTGCCACTCTGGCCTGAAAAGGGAGAATATCGAAAATAACGAAAGTTTCGCGGTGGCTCAATGTTACGCGCCCGGCATTCCGGCGTGTGAAGTCACCGGCTCAAAACCCGTACCGTGTACATTTTTTCATTACTTCCTCGATATCTCTCCCTAGACCGGCCACAACAACTGAGGCCACGTCATATGTTTATCAATAACAATAAAATTTTTAATAAATATTATGAGAAATCGAATTATTATAATCTTAAAAACGTTATTTTTTTGTTTGCAATTTTTTTCATTTAAAATATAAAACGTTTAACTCATTAACATAATTAAAAAATGTACTTAATATTAAATTTGTCTTAATTTTCCTGATGAATTGTACAAGATTTGAAGTGTGTCCTACCATTCGATATTAATATTTTGTCCGAAAAAGGAAGTATTTATTGGTCAATCAAAATATTACAATGGATAACGGTATACCTCCAAGATAATTTTTGATTTTTGCTCATCCTCTTTAGGTGGTATTTTTTTCGTTTTAGGAGTATTAGGATATATTTCCCTGTATTTCACTTTATTTGTTTTTATGGTATTTCTTATGGTAGTAGTTTTTATGGTATTTCCTATGGTAGTAGTTTTTATGGTATTTCCTATGGTATTATTTTTTATGATAGTTTCCTGGGCCTCCATTTGCGGGATCAAAGATTGAGCATAGACATCTATTATTACATTCTATCCAAGAGAAAATATGATTAATTTATCAGTAATAAAATTATTATTTTGCTTTTATACATACTTTTAAATTATCTAATAATTTTACCATCAAATAATTCAATTTAGCCATTTGTCCAACCTTGGACAATAAAGTTGCGGGTTTTACTATGCTAAAAACTGAGAAAAGTTCGCTGTCCATTGCCTCAAAGAAATATTCGACTATTGTGTCAACACGTTCCTTATATAATACTTTTTGTTCTTCAGATAGAGATTCACAATTCTCTATAACATCCTTAAAAAAAATAATATAAGATTAAATAAATATGAACATTTAAATTTATTATAAATACATGCCTACCTGAATATATTATATATATATATATATATATATATATATATATATATATATATATATATAAATATTAGGGTGGTCCTTATTTTTACACATTTGAATTTTAATTGCTGGACCCTCCCATTTTTTTTATTATCATATAAAAGTAATATATAAGAAATTTGAACATAATTACTCACACCCTTCCCGTGCCCCAAGAGGGTTGAATATAAACCAAAAGGTAGTTTTATGGTTTTTTTTATATTTTATTCGAAAAATATAAGATTTATAATAAAAATGTATAGAAAATAAATTGTAGAAAAAATTATGTTCTATAAAAAATATATTTACAACATTTTCGTAAATTTAATATTTCCCCCCTCAAAAATTTTTTTTTTGTTTTTTTTTTGACAAAATTGAATTTTTTTACTGTTATTTCAATTTATATTAATACAAATTATGTAAGAATTATGTTTATATGTTTATAATTATAAACCAAATAATTTAGGTGTATTTCTAAGTAGTTGTATTTTCAAATGGTGTACTCAAAACTTATCTTGTACATTTTTTATATGATTTTCTGTATTTTTGAATAACCTAAAATTAAATACATAATAAAATTAGTCATATAAAAATTATATTTATTATAGATATAATTTTTTGTAACCCACTTGAAGTAAAAATTGTTTTTGGTTTTCATTTTTAGTGAATTTTTCGTTGAAATACTCCATAAGTTTTACTTCCCTTTCAGCGGTATCATTAACTATTGTAACGAATTTATTGTTCTTTTTGCCGACTGGTATGCAAGATTATAATTTCACTTATTTGGGTCCATTTTTAGGTACTCCGAAGAAATTCCGAATCTTTTAAATATTTTATATGACTAACAAACTTACAGGTAGTTCTTTATTTAAAAATTCATCCACGTCTTTTAACTTCAAACATAATTTTTTCGGTCCTGATAAAAATTCGTCTTCCACTCCCGGTGTTAATTCAATTTTTTCTTGGTACTTAAACTGTTAAAGTTATCAGCCATTTTTTTTCTGACATCAAATGAAGTCCTCTCATCAAATAAAACAAATACGGCACATTCTTCATTTAGATACCTAGCAAACAACCTGGACGACCTGGCATTCTTTGTGAACGTAAAAAATTTTTATCGATTTCGATTTTCACTATGTCAAATGCATTTGCATGTGCTATGTCAAATAAGTTGTCTAATTTTTTTCAAACTCTTTAATCTGAGATTTGTATGTTTCGCTTTTTCGTTCTTTATGTTTTTCGAGATTTCGCCACAATTCATACAACTTTTTTAATTTCTTCATACAATCTGCTCGATCTTTTATTGAAATTCATGCTTTTTTCCAGAATATGATGCATTCATCAACATCTAAATACGCACTTTCTGGCAAATTAATTTTCACTATACGCATATTAAAAAATAAAACTTTCATACAATCTCTTAGTGTAGGTAGTTTACTGCCGAGAATTTGGTTATCCATTAATCCGATCAAATATATTGTTTTTCATGGCATTTTTAAAAAACGTTGACAGTTTTAATAAATATAAAAAACAATTTAAAAAGAATACTATAAATTAAATAGCATTAATATCATACACTATACACGTCACACGACATAACAACGATCATGGGCTGACAGAAAATATTCACAAATTCAATAGAACTATATTTAAAATTAATCGTAATAATTAATAATCGATAAGATAACTGAATTAATAGGTAAAATAGGTAAAATAGGTAAAATAGGTAAAATAGGTAAAATAAGTATTAACTAAAAGGTATGTACAATATCCAATATTTTCGATAATATAAATTTCGATAATAATAATTTCAGACCAAATTTCATCTACAGATACTATCTATGAAATTATGTATATATATTATATAATACAGAAAAACGTATGAAAAATGTACAAGACTAGTTTTGAGTACACCATTTGAATATAATACTACTTAAAAATACACCTTAAATTATTTGGTTTATTATTACATAATTCGTATTAATATAAATTGAAAGAATTGTAAAAAAATTCAATTTTATCAAAAAAATAATTTTTGAGGGGGAAAATATTAGATTTACGAAAATGTTGTAAATACATTTTTTATAGAACATAATTTTTCTACAATTTAAGTTCTATACATTTTTATGATAAATCTTATATTTTTCGAATAAAGTATAAAAAACTATAAAACTACCTTTTGGCTTATATTCAACCCTCTTCGGGCACGGGAAGGGGATGAGTAATTATGCTCGAATTTTTTACATATTACTTTTATATTATAATAAAAAAAATGGGAGGCCCAGCAATAAAATCAATTATATTTTTTTTTTATCTTCTACAACTAAGGACCACCCTAATATATATACATATATTTCAAGGTACATCATGTACAAATATTTAAATATTAAGGTATAATTACATTTTAAAAAATAAAATAAACCAAAGCATCATATTACGATTTTACATATTTTAACTTTTTTTGTACTTTTATTTCTTTGTGTACAATATTTGTTAAATATTTTTTTTTAGTTTTTTTCAATAACCATATGTAAGAAATGATACACTGACATGGATATACGGAATTAAAGTAGTCATCCATTGGTAATATTTGATACGGTAATTAATTACAATTTGTTATTCAAGTGGTATCAAACTGAAATAATAGGAGTGGACTGTTTGGAAATCAGAAGATTTCGATGGTTTTACATGTTAGCGTTAAGGTGTTTATGTTATTTGGCCGTGTTTTATGCTAAATCGATGGAGTGATTATTATGTAATGGTTATTTTGAAATAATGTATGGTGCTTGACGTACTTGAATTATATTAATATTTGAAGGTTTCGCAGCTCCACATCATTGTATACCGTTGGCACATATTGGTTTGAGGAATAGCTTATTTTAGATGAGTTTGTTAAAAATATTAACGTGTTGTGAATTACAACTTATGACATGAAGAGGTTGCGAAGTTAACGAGAATCTTTATTCAAGGTTAGGTATTTGATATAGGTTTGAGTTGTACAAGTTAGTTGACAGTCTACGTATAGACCTAAGTACAGTACAATTTGAGCAGTTGGTAGAAGAGTGTTGTTTAGGTAAATAGAAGATAAATCTCTTGATCTTAATGTAAACGTGCAGTGGATAGATTTAGATTTATTGAATTTATTTCCACATACTTTGTACCAGATTAATAAGAAGTTTAGTTAATTTTGTACAACTTTTGTGGCCGTTTCAGGGTCATAGTAAAGGGCTAAGAGAGCTTTATTATTATTATTGTACTAAAAAAATATGTGATAATATACTACTAAATATTGAAATTAATATTCATCTTTACTAGAAAAAATTAAATAATAATATTATTTTTAATTGTATAATCAAACAATGTACTATTTTTTCGATTTTTACATGTCCAACTATGAAAATTCGTTATTAATAAACTGATTATTTAATGCATTTTTTGAATTAAATTAAAATATATTTTTATCAAAACATATTTAAGGTTTAATAGTTCATGCAAATGATAACTAAATATTTATTGGATGATCAAATTAAAATTGTAATAAATTTGTGGTTTTTTTTTTTCAATTGACAATAATGCAAATACAAAACGTATGCAATAATACCACATGATTCTATTCACCCTTATTCTCATAAAATATAATTGTTCAATTCAATATTCTACAGATTTTAATTCATTACATTAAATAATTATAACTATCAAAACAAGCTCATTATTATCTTTAACTAGCTGAATAACTCGGCTTCGTCAGAGTGCGTTTTTTAGCGTTTTTGCATTTTTATTTTATTTGTATTTTCTTATAAACAATGATAAGACACATGGTCATGGTCATAATTTACGTGTTACCTTATGTATTAATAATATAAATTCAATAGAAAAAGTTCGAGTTCAAAAAATTATCTAAGTATATTGTTTGAGCCTTATTAAACATTTTTCGGACAGTATGGCTTAGAAATAACATTTCTAAATTTTAACCTCTTTTAACCATTTTAGGAGTAGAAAATATTTTTTTAGTAGTTAGTCTATTATGAATCAATACTTCTGACCAAGTTCTAAACTCATAAATTCAGCGGTTCCGTCTAGGTGATTTTTTTTAAACATTCACCCCTTTTTAAATTTTCTATCGCCCTTAAGTGTAACATTTGGAAAAATCAATTCTTAGAGGTTTTTATCTTTAATATAACTTATAAAAATTAATACAATTTAAATAATATTGAAAAAATCCATAAATGTATTAAAGAAAAATCAAATCATTATTTACCGAAATATCAAAATACTATCTCCAACAGAGCCGTGATGAGGGAATAGCAAGGTGGGCAGATGCCAGGGCTGCAAAATTTGATATCATAAAATTATAATTTAAAAATCTAAGTTAAAATATTTAAATACACTAATATTTGTTACTCGATGCGAGTTTATTAATACTGTGTTAATTGTGTTATAAATTAATTCAATTTTTGTTCATGACGATTGACGATCACTAATACTGAATGATATCGTAAAAGAAGTGTTAAATTTAATTTTTAATAATTTAAGAATTATAAATGCCTTTCCTGTGGCTGACAATTATAAAAATAAAACAATAATGATATGTGTACGTGAAATGGTAGTCAGTTTTAAATGGACCAAAATAATATTTTCAAAAGCTATATAAAAATATTGTAGTTTTAAAAATCATACATCAACACTCTCTCCAAGATGTATACCCCAATTTAGAATTTGTATTAAGATTATTTAATAAATTTTTAATAATAATGTTCGATCCTACAGCTACTTGCGAGAGAAGTCTTAGCAAACTAAAGATAATACAAAATTATCTTCGTTCCACCATGTGTCAGGAACGTATATACAATTTGGCCATACTTTCAATTGAACAAGAACTTGCATCTAAAATGGACTATACTTCAGTTATCGAAAAATGTGCTTCCTAAAAGCTAGAAAGGTTGAAATATTTTAATTATGTTATACTAAAGTGTATTTAATTTAGTGTATTATTTGTTTAATTTTATTTACATTTTTATGTAATTCTAGTTTATGTTATAGTGTCTTTTAGAAGTTTTCATTAAAGTCATACCAAAGTAGTTGATACAAATCTATTAATTTTATTATTATTGTCTTTATTTGAATTTGAAATATTCGTAAGCTTTTATTATTCTAACTTTTAAAATAATAAACTTAAGCTTAAAAGTAATTATTGATTATGCTTAAAGAAATAACGTTTATTTTTGCATTTTATGGGAGCGCTAATTTTTATTTCGCCAGAAGTGCCGCTAATGATATCCTGAATGTCCTGATGTCCGAAAAGTAATATTTCTAATAAGTCTCTAAAATTCTACGAGTAAATAAAAACTTTTAACCAAATAAAATTAGAAAATAATTCTACTAATTCAAATTTCGGTAAATATATTTTAGAAAAAAACTATAATATAAATTGTAATGTATATATATATTATATGTATAAGTTGAACAAGGTAGGAGCTAGTATTGAACCATGAAGAAGCTCAGTCATTATTGACTATCCTCCATTCTCCATGCTCCTCATGTTGCCTAAATAATCTTGAAAGCGTCTGTTTATATTAAGATTGCTTCTTAAAACTGTAGGTCATCTTCTGTTAGAATAATTAAGGAAAGTACTTATTCTTCGTAGTCACTCGTTCTACGTGGACGACCTCATTAATGCAAGGCTATATTCACTCTAGTTTAAGTTTTTCTAACCGAATGCAATCTCATGTCATGTTTTTTTTAATATCCGACATAAAACAAATTATTAAATAAAAAATTCTCAACATCTGGCAAAATGAATGGAAAATATCTAACACTAAATTAAATTAAATTAAAAATCATATTCTCCCTTGTCAACATAACAACACATTTACTAGAAAAAAAGAAGTGGCCATAAATAGGTTTAGAATAGGCCATAACAGACTAACTCACGCTTTCCTAATGAAGAAAGAAGATCCACCCTTATGCCCAACCTGCAACTATCCTATGACTATTAAACACATTCTTAGTTAAAGAATATCGTAACACGTATTCTGGGTGCAGCCGTGAAATTATTTGAAAAAAAAACTATGATTTTTTTATGTTTTAAAGAAACGTTAAATAAATTCAATTTTAAATTTATGCAATTGTATCAATAAAATAAATGGTAATTTATCTAATGATATTTTTATTAATGACCTCAACTATAAATATATAATTTAAAATAATTTATATACATAACGTTTTATTTTGGTTTCAACTGTTCGGGCATCGTTCATAACCACACACTTTCAAAAACAGGTCGTCGTTCAAAACCGCACACTTTTATATCTCAATCCCACAAATGTCCGCCAAATTAAACCGTTCAATAATAATATTATGATTTTGCTGCTTACATATTGGATAATTATATTGAGACTAATAATTATTCATCAATATTGTGGGCAGAAGAGCCCAATAAAAATACAAGAACGATGAACGGCGCAGAAAGTTACCATAGTCCTTAGATATGAATTCTATGTTCCACATCCTACTATATTTCATTCGGTAAGAATATGAATTTAAAATAATAAATATATTTTGAGTTATTATAAAATTATTTTTGTTTTTTTTTCTTCCACATAGATGTGTTAAAACAACAACAGATAATTACTGAAAACAAATTTCGACTCATACGAAACTGCAACGTGAATTGTACACGCAAAGTATGCAGGGAGAAAGAATCTGTTTTAAATGTATATGATCGTTTCATTAACAACGAAATTAGCTTGATTGATTATTTAAAAACAATATATAAAATAATGTAGGTAAGTTTATTTCAATTTAATTATATATTAAATTATATTATATTATGAGTTTTAATTAATTCTAAATTATTTTTTTAATTAATAACAATAAAATTTGTTTAATTTTTAACTGTCAATCAAATATGTGCGGTTTTGAACTATCGACCTTCCGAATTTCCTTTCTGTTCGTTAAATTAATTTAATTAAACCGTGAACCAAAATGTTTGTCAAATAAATAAATTAGTTTTTATATTATTCATAGAAAAAATTTATGAGAAATATTGTAAGATTAATGGATATAGATAATATGATGTTTATTAATATATATATACGTATATATTAATAAGTATAAATATGTACAATTAATTTAAAAATTATGAACCAAATATGAATTAAATAATGAATTAACCCCTTTTTCCTTTAATTTAACTAAGAAATATTTAAAATAAATATTTACCTCCTTTACTAATGTTGTGACTTTATCGACAATTTTTTCAACATAAATATCAGTAATATTTTCAGGTATAGATACTGAAAGTAAGTAATTTGTAAGTGGAATAGTTAAATCACTAAATATTATTGACCAAAGTATGTTAGCCTTAGCAACATGAACCTAAACAACAAAAACATTTAAGACATAATTAAATTAAGTAATTTTAAAATATGTATTTTCATTATTTTACTAAAAATAATATTTTTAAATACTTTCCTGCCCTGAACATAAGGCAAGTGCAATAATGCAAATATACGAGAGCTTCATCTTTGTGCTGGTGTAGTCAATTGAATGATTGATCAGTATAAATTGCAATTCATTGTAGGCGACAATATCATAATTTAAGTATATAAATATATAATTAGATAACATAGAATCATATATAGATAATTTAATAATTATAGTTCATTACGTTTTAATGATAATTTGTTTTTGAGCCACCTTGTTCAGAAGTATCCAAATTGTGTGCCGTAAATAAATGTTAACCGCTTCTCAAAGAATTATTAATAATCTTAAAATATGGCTAATGTCCCAAGTCATTGTCGCGCGCACGTGTCAATTATCATCCTTATCATTATTTACAAGTTGAACGATTAAATTTAAGGCAATAAGTAAAGGGATATTCATGTTATTAAGTTTTTTTTTTTCTGACGTCACCTGAAAAATAATTTCTAAACTTAAAATCTAATTCCAACAAATTTCATCAAAGTTAGAAATATAGGAGAAGAAAATAAAAATAAATAAAAACAAGCAGTATTGTTTCAACCATACTAAAATGGATATCAACATTCAATATGCGCACGTGTACACCTCAATTAAGTTAAAAATATCAATGGAAATAAGAAGGGATCTTAAGTTCAAGCTCTAAAAAATGCCTAAATAAGCATGCATTTACGCTCTCAAAATTGGCAAAATATACATTGAAATATGTCTTAAAAAGTTCAAAAATATGCATTTATATGCACTAAATATCTAAAATAACACTTTTAAAATATGCTTATTTTAAAAAAAAATCATAAAGTTATAACTACTATATAGCTGTTTAATTTTAATCACTTTATGTTGCAAACGAATTCCCAAACATTTAATAAAATTAAAAAGTAAAAATTAATGCTGTTTTTTTTTTGGTCAAATGTTGACTATTTTTTCATGAAAAAATGCACATTGATATAATAATAGTAGGGTGGTCCTTATTTAGTGGTTCTGAAAAAAAATTAATTTCTCAAGCTACACCCCTTAGATTGATTTAGTATGCTACAAATATAAAGTATTGGAAGTTTTAACGCAATCGAAAAAAGTTAAACTGTGCCACAAGAGCCCTAAAGTTTTTGGTTTTTAATTTTCACCAATTATTTTATATTTTTAAATCTGACTTATTAAATATTAACTTTACACTAAATTGTATATTATAGTATTTGTATAAATTACTATTTTCTAAACTTTGTATCCTTTACTAATTTTCATTGAATTATTATTTAACATACAAATATCGTTTTTAGGTAAATATTTGTTGATTTTTATAATTTTGTGGATAAAGAGTATTTTGACATCCAATATATAACGTTTATTTCATTAATTTTATGAATATTGTATGTAATGGTTATTGTAGAAGATAAAATGCAATAACTAAATTCAATAAAAATTGATTATTGTCTTATATCTTATTTTTTGAGATAATATAATTTTGAAAATTGACCTGCTAGTAGGTACTAGGTAGGTATAGTTGTTTAAATACGTTTTAGTTGTGCTGTGACTTTGGTTTCAACAATATTATATTATTTTACGTGTATTGAAAATTGTGTTTTGAAAGTTATCGTGGTTTCAAAAAGTAGTTTACGTGATGCTTACTATATATATTTAATTGGACATCACTCATCACAAATTGTCGGTAGTAAATTGCTGTCAATTCAATAGGTATTATCTGTGGTTTTTTATAACATGCGTGAGGTAAAGCTTAACATAAATGAAAGTTCTAAATTAGTTAGAAAGTTAAAATAAGTAAGCATATTCTGGCAAAAAGCACGTATACCAATAAAAAAATAATAACAATGTGCAACAAAATTACAAAAATATCACTATGAATGGAGAAATTTACAAAAATTGAAACACAGAAAAACAGAAATGCAACTTAAAGAAAATAAACAGTATATATTGGCATTAAACTATTTATTTGATATTGAACTTGCCGATGCACTTCGTAAAAATGAAGATAGAAGGAGATAGATCATTTTTAATTTTTTAAAGACAAAAAAATCGTCCTGGATCAATACTTGGAGTTGATTTAAAAATTACCAGAAAGGGACAAAGGACTGCAGAACGACTAAAAGCATTCGAAGAAAAAAGAAAACGTACTTATAGTGAAATGGAAAGTATTATATACTAATATGACTAGTAAGTTAAATTATTTACATTTTGAAAATATTAATTTATTAAAATTAATTTATTTTAGATACATTTATAGACACCAATTAATGTCTGATGTGACGAGTAGTGAATATGAAGAGGAGACGAATCAACCTAGTCCATTTAAATCGCCAACAGACTGTATTAAAGAAGTAAGAGGTAGTATAGATTTCCTGACGGCAAAACTCGCAGTTGTATTTGGTAGGTGTAAAATTAGCGACAGAGATGCGGTTCATATTTTAATTGCTACTGCAGAAGCATAAGGTAAGGATATAAATGAATTAGTTATAAATAGAACTTCGATTCGGCGTTCCCGTTTATGTTTTCGAAAAGAGCGTGCTGAAAATATTCGTAATAACTATAAATTATCGATCGATGATTCAGTAACTATTCACTGGGATGGGAAACTTTTAACTAGTTTAATAGGAAAGTATAATGTGAATAGACTTACAATTGCAGCTTCATGTAATGGTAAAGAACAGTGACTTTCAGTTTCAGATCTTAATACCGGGACAGGAGCTGACCAGGCTACTGCAATTTTCAAACACTTGAAGATTGGTGTATTACAGATAATATTCAAGCATTATGCTGTGATACGACTGCCTCCAATACGGGTCGTATAAAAGGTGCCTGTATTTTATTGGAGCAGTTATTATAGCGTAATATTTTATACGTGCCGTGTCGGCATCATATTTATAAAATTGTATTGAGGAGTGTATTTGATGTGAAATTTGGCACAACTACATCAGGCCCAGACGTTTTCAACAATTTTGGTCAAATTTAAATACAACAAATTTTGAACCTGGTATCAAAAATGATTGTGTTGAAAAATTATTGCATAATGTTAGCGAAGAAATAATAGACTTTTCAATCAATCAGTTATTTAAACAATAGACTCCCTAGGGAAGATTATAGGGAACTGTTAAGCTAACCATAATTTTTCTTGAAGAAGTATCACCACGAGGACTCTCATTTAAAATACCTGGAGTCATACACTATGAACGATGGATGACAAAAGCTATATACTGTTTAAAAATGTATATATTTTGAAACCAGTTTAATTTACAACATCGAGAAGAAAAATCTATTGCTGATATATGCGTGTTTATTGTTAAGTTAAATGTAAAAGTTTGATTTAAAGCTCCGCTGACTTCAAGTGCAACACTGCAAGATTTAAAATTTTTAAAAAATTTAATAAAATATCAGTCGGTCGATAAAAGTATTTCAGACATAGCAATAAAAAAAAATGTGCGGACATTTATGATATTTATCTCCAGAAGCGGCTGCATTTTCATTTTTTTACGAGAATATCCCCGTGGAAACAAAGAAAAAAAGAACCGGATGGGCATCGCTCTGCTGTACACTTGGGGGTGGAGTGCGACTCTTCATAGGATAAGTCATTATAATGGATTTGTTAAATTTGAATTCAATGATAGGTATCATTGTATATGAAAAACGATTCTGAACGGAGATGATATGTTAGTCTAGAATATAATACATTGTTATTTATAAATATTGTAATAAGTATATTTTATTTTGTATATTTTACTTATACTTTTTGAATTATAACAAATATTTAAAATCGTTTGAGAATAAATCGCTATTTTATGCAATTTCGAAAATATTTAAATTTCAAATAGTCATAAAATTTTTTCCTCTTAGTCCGGTAGAAATTTTTTTAAAGATTTTTGTAGAGTAGCTTATATATAACCTAGAGTTAAAATTTTGAACCTTAAGTATGAACAGAAAAAATTATATGAATTTTTATCTACAAAATAACTTGCAAATTATCGTGATTTTTACACATTTTATACAAATTTGAGCTTTAAGGGCTTATAAAAAAAAATTGTGACTTACGATTTTAGATTTTTTTTTATCAGTTAAGAAACAACTTATAAAAAACCTTATATTCGATTTTCAAGATTTTCAGGGCAGCCAAAAAAATTTTATCGTTATTTTAAAAAAAATACTTAAAAAAATTGAAAATTTCAATTGTCTATAAATAGCTCAATAAAAGTCAAAATACTTTGAAAATTTAACGGTGTATAGAGAACGCTAATCTAAACATTTAGTGAAAATGTCAAGTATTTACATTGATTAGTATTTGAGTTATAGCAAAATAAAAAATTTGATTTTGTTGAAAACTGGTTTTGCGTAAAAACTCCCGTTTTTCCCTTATTTTTTTAGGGTTTTTCCCGTCGCATTTAAAAAATATTGAAAATTTTTTACTTTTGACTCCCCAAAGTACTAAATAGATTCACTTTCCTTTCAGAAAAGTTGCTACATAAGGCAATCGAAGCATTTTTACTGCCCCAAATCGTGTCGACAGACACAAAAAAAAAAAAAAAAAAAACACACACATCATTGTAAAATTAATACATTCTTCACTCCGTTCAGAATCTAAAATGATAAACGCTCTAAATACGGACTTTGAAGATTTTTTTTTTTTTTTTTTCTATTTAAAGAGCTTCCAGTAGTAACTATTACAGCTCAACAATTAATATAAGTATACAAAATATATCTAGTATTGATACAAGTGAAGGTCAAACGGATATAATATATAACAAATTAATAATAAAGATATTGTACAAAAATGAAATAATAATTGAAGCGGATTAGCATTCCTTACATTGTTTTTTTTTTCTATTATTTAGAACTTCAGTATACAACTATTATAGTTCGACAATTACAATAATACAATATATAATATAGGAAGATAGATTTACAATAGAAAGTGTCTTATTTTAAATTTTTGAGATGTGGTTGTTAGCTATTCAGGTAAACATAAAGTAGGTAAATAGGTAAACATAAAGTACAATTATAGCTTAGGAATAATATTGCAACATAAAATAAAAATAGATAATTAAGTAATTAGATAAGAATATGAAATGAAATGGTAAACAATATGGAGTACGTACAATGATATATGGAATTACAATTGACCTTTATTTAATAATGACGTTAGGAGTGACAGGAGAGGTTTTATGATGGCAGTGAATTCGGTAATGAAAGAAGTAAATAAAGTTTCAATATTAGGAGATAAATGGGAATGTATATGGTTGGAGGAAGTTTCGGCATATGATGGTTTATCAGTATTGGAATTTAAAGTGGGTTTAGGAAAGTTAATATGAAAATTGGGAGTAGAAATGAAGTGTTTACGACGAGATTGTATGTTAGTAAGTATTTTATAAACATAACAACCCTTGTAATTAGCTGGGTGACTACATTGACATAAAGCACATCTGGCCGGAGATTCTGGTGACAAAGTGCATACGTCAGAACTATGTTCTTCGCCACATCTGATGCATCGTGGAACATGGTTGCAGTAACTCTGAGTGTGCCCGTAAGACAGACAGCGATGACATTGAGGTGGGCCTTTACGGCGGTGAGGTTTTTCGACAACAATTTTAGCTTTTTTGAGGTCGACGAAGAAGAGAGGTAGAGGTGATTTATCGAAAGAGCGCTTAATGTTATGAACGTGGGTAACCTGGTGTCCCAATTCCGAAAGAGCGGTAATTATATCTTCAGTAGTGGTAGAGGGGTGGAGATTGCGAATCACCACACGTAATGGGCGCTTATCATAACATTGGTATGTATGAAAACTCATATGGGTCTCAATTAGATATTTAATGAGTAGTCTGTAATGCTCATAGAAATGAGTATGGATGATCAGGTATGAAGAAGTGGTTTTACAGATAAACTCAGTTGTATTGACAATTTTCAATAAGTTTGAGGTGAAACTAGAAAAATTACTCACGCCTTTAATATAAACTACAGGTGGTTTAGGTGGAATTGTTTGATCATGAGTTTGAGTCTGGTTCGGTTGTGTGTTGTCGTTTGAGTCGTTTAGTGTGGTGAGAACTGAGTACCGGTTAGGAGTTATAAATATTTTTGATTTCTTATCCACAGGTTCGGGTGAAAGCGAAGAGGACGATAAATTTCTTTTGCTTGGAGCTGAATTAAATTTGCTTGTGCCACGATTATTAGACGGTTGAGCCGCCATATTACGTAAATGTAACGGCAGAATATAATAATAAAGTATTAGCGTATGAAAAACAGATAACGGAGCGAGCGTAATGACCGTGCGTTCATGGTGAACGTTATCGCCGGACTAGACTTTGAAGATTAAAACAGAAAACAATATGTTCTCAAACCAAACCAAGTTACTACAATTTTAAACAAAGTTATTGAAGATTTTATATGTTCAGAATCAATGGAACTATTTAATCACTCTAAAATAAATACAGATTTCATAAATATTGATCCGTCATCTTGGCAAAATAATGAGAGCTACAAAAAGGCTGCAGCTATAATTAAAAATATACCTGTTGTCATTGATGTTGCTGAGTGAAGGGTTAAACTAATAGAAGAGTATAATAACAAAATTACTAAAGATGAAAGCCAAAATCAATATTTACTGCAAGTTTTATACGACTATCGAAAAATCTATCCAGACTCAAATAAAGGAACACAAATGGAGAAGTAAAATTTCATGTCAAGATTATATTATACATCACACTATTTTAGTTTAATTGTCTTAAAAATATTAAGTTTATAAAAAATAGATAAGAATATAAATTGTAGGGAATATTGTATTTAAAAAAAAATTTCTTTATACATTATCAATAAAAAAAATTATTTTATGACTTAGAATAAAAAAAATAAAAAATGCATTTTTCTTGAAAAATATTGAGATATATCAATCTTTGATGCTTTTGTGGCACAGGTTAATTATTTCCAACCAAACTTTACAAAACTCATTTTTATCACTATTCAAATGAATTTAGTAGGTGTAATCTGAAAAAATCAGATATTGAAATATAAGGACCACCTTAATAAATAGGAATATAAAAAATATGTATAATATATATATATATATAATAACCGGATAAAGTATAAATATGCCAAATATGCAAAAACGTTTTCTCGTTCTCATTAAAATCATACGGTTAAAATACGATGTTAAAAATTGCATTGCATAAAATAAGTTCCTAATATCATATTAAGACATTTACTGTTATCTGACTTCCATCCGCTCTACGATTGGTGTATACGTGCTTCACGCCGCTTTATTAACATTTTAGTTGAACATAATAATAATGCATATGTAAATTATAGAGTACTATTATGATATTCGTAAAATAAGTCAATGAAGAGTATCATAAAAGTAATTTAATAGTCATCCAATTATCATCATAAAGTTATAGTTAACATACTTTTCAATTACGAGTAATTACACATTTTTATAATCTGAAAACCAATGGGTTTTAGTAAGTAATTATTTTATTAATAATGGTAGGCTATGACAATATGTTCATCAAGTTCATCAATTAATTTAGCAACCTATGACCGTATGATAAAATATGAAAAATAAAATTGTTTTAGCAATGTGAAAAATTTTAATTGCAATTGAATACAACAATATTTTCAACAAAAAACTATTTGCTTTTTGACATCAATCACTGCTAAGATAAGTATTTCGAGAATTTACTTGATATAGGATTATTTAAAAATGTATTAATTTTGTATTTACATTATATATTTTAATTGTATAAGACTGTCACCACGAAATACAAATTGTACTCTTTCTACTCTCTCTCTCTCTCTTAATCTCTTTTCTTTTTTTTCAGTAAATATTTAAATGTTATTGAATATTTCAATAATTTTTCAATAGTTCAGATCAACAGCATTATAAAATAGCTGTATGTATGTTGTTATTAATGTTATTATTGTTTTTTTAGCTTCAATATATTGTGTACATAATTTTATAGTTGTATAAAATATTTATGAAACTAGTTATGAAATAAAAACTCACTGATATTAATTTAGTTTTTATCTGATTTCTCATCGAATAGCAGAAGTTTTAATTTTACAAATTGGTCTGAGTATTTTGGTTAAAACTTAGAATTTTTGAATTTATTTTTTGATCTGTCAAGCTTGAAAATGTTATTTAGATTTATTTCATTCAAATTTTCAATATACTGATCAAACTACCAAAGTTGAATCAAACTTATTTTGATGTCCTAGTCAAATTCCAAACAATTTTGTACATTTTTATGTATACGAGTATTATAAAAGAAATACTGCATATGTTCTAAATATTTCAAATAATCTTATTAATTTTTATCTTTTGCAACTTATTGAAATTTAATTACTTTTGACTAATCTTGAGTCAAGTATGAAATTTATCAATAAGAGATTTTAAATTCTTTACTACTATATCAAGACCATATTTTATGTAAATAATAAATATTACGAAGAATTAATAATTGTTTAATATATTATTCAATGTATGAAAATTACACAACGGTGTACTTTTTTTTTTTTTTGTTATTTACTGAAGTTAAAATTTTTACTGTTTTAAGTTTGATTTGAACTTTGACATAAAAGTTTACGTATTATTTGCATTATAACAATAATACTAATGCAATAGCTGCGATTCGATCTGATTTTACAATATTTTGATAGCTTTGTAGAACAGAAAAACAATTATGAAACGTACAGATAACAACATTGCCGTGTTTTTTATAATACGAGATCGTAACACAAACATTGAATTAAATTAGTTTATATTCAAGTATTGAAATAATATTGGTATTATTAGAAAAAGTAATGTTCAGGACATCAAAAAATTAATTGAAATCTATTAAAACTACAAAAATATTAATGATATTAAAGTTTAAAAGACATTTGTTTCAATTAAACGTATTGATGGGTTACTTCAAACTTCAAAGTTTAAAGTAATGTACAAACTCATGTACGTTCAATGTCTTAGAACTATTTAAGTAATTTTAAAATGTAAATTCTATAAAAATACATTAATATATTGATAAAAATCGTTGATTTTTGTGATTTGTAGACTTATTTATAATTTTGTAGGATTTTGAAAATTAGAGAATTAATTTATGAACAATTGTTATTTTTATTATATATCATCTTCTTCTTCTTCTTCTTCTTCTTCTTCTTCTGCCTCGCCTTCCTTTTTTTATTATATATAACGTAAAATAATTAAGTATTTAATGTTCACCAAAAATTATAATCTTGAACACTCAAATTTAAAAATATATAAATAAATTTGAATATTAAAAATGATAATACAAAGACATATAATTTTAGGAATTTTTAGACTCACTAACTTCAGAAATGAAAGAGGCACAAAATAATATCATTGGATACGTATCTGTAACGATAACAAAATCGTATCAGGATGCTCTTAAAACCGCACAAGACGTCACACACACAAATCGTTTGATGTTTTACCGAATCATATTCAGAAAAAAGTAATAGATACGGGCCTTGAAATTGATAGTTTCCTAAAAAAATTAAAAGTAAGTAAAAAAAAAAAAAACAAACAAAAATTAAATAGATAATAACATATAATACTTAATTGACAGGGTAAACTCGTTCAAACTAAACCAGAAGGAGATAAAAAGAAACCGTAGATAATGTTATTAATTGTAGTGAAATTATATGGATCCGTTGAATTAATATTAAAATGGAAATTAATGTAAATTATTATTATCGTTGAATTATTACTCAATAGTATAATTTTGGTAAACAGTAGAATATCAGTAATCTGAAAAATATCAGACTACGTTACTGGCGGATTAATTGGTGTTCACATGAAAACGAATTTTTACTTATTGAATTTTATATTTTTACTAACCTTTTTGTGTTTTATTATAACATACACGTAATATATACATACTGTGTTTAATTAATCTTTTGATGAGACACGTTTAAAAAAATTAGTGATTTGTTTTTGTTTTTTGTTTAAAATTATTTTTTAAATAAGACATTTTCTTATAGTCGTTCAAACACCAAAATATCACTTGCATCTACTCCGTTCTCTTTTAGCCTTGTAATGGACGAAGTAAAAGAATCTATTGCAGTTGAGTGAGTTATTGTTTGAACTGCTACTTCTCCTCCATTGTCATCATCATACCCATCATTGTCCTTTTCTTCAGCCATCACTTCCTCGATTATATCGTCATTGTTTTAAATATCGTTTACGATAGTAATTTTATGGTCATTTTCTAGATAGATATAGGTTAATATAACCGGATAACTGTACGTACTGGATTATCGAACGGTCGGATAACAAAGATTCTACTGTACCAAGTATATCAATAATAATAAAGTATATTTATTTTTTTGCTAAAACAATAGAATCATTTTAAAGTATTAAAGTGAAAAATAAAATAAAAATAAATAGATATTTTTATGATATAGATTAGGTATTAATGTAACGGATAAATAAAACATTTTGTAAATTTTTTTTAAATTATTTTTTACCCCCGTTAAAAATGTACTGCACTTCATAAAAAGGTAACGAATCACCGACAAACCATCTGTTGTTTGTAATTTATAGCAATACAGGTTCAAATGAGTTTATTAGAAAATGTATTGGTAAATTTCACTCTATATTTAATATTACCAAGGTACTTAATAAGAAATAAGTGTAATTAATTTAATTTAATTTAATTTTTTTTTCCTTAAAACAATAATTGTACTTAGTTTTATGAATAATTATAAAATACAAAAAAAAAAAAATTGTTTGATATTAAAATTATGTAATTTTTTTTTTTTTTTGTCCCGTAACTAGAAAAATATATGGTAATTTTATCAACACCCCAAAACCCCTCTCCATCATCTCATGCGGATATTATTATTTTATCGATGTTAAATTATAAGACTATAAATTTTATATTATTTTAAATTACTACCACGATAATACAATAATTATATACAAAGAACACTAATGATTTGTAATTGTCCAACAGTCATTATTCTGTTAGCGTATCAATACCAAATTGGAAGTTATTTTCCATTCGTGTATATATATACTCGTATAACGTATAACATAGAATTGAAACATCTGGTCGCTCAATAACCAGGAATGTAAGCGACTACACTTGTAAGGTATAGAACATCGATAACTACAAGGATATTTGCGAATAATTTCATTATAATTGACAAATATATAATTAACAACCTTTTCTATCCATATGCCTATCATGTATGTGTATATATATATATATATATATATATTTATAATGACCTTATTTTAATAATTAATATTAATTGATAATGCGTGTCAATCCAAACATGAGTTTGCATCACACAACGCACACCGAATTATCTGATGAATCGAAATCAACTTATACGAATTATTATATTCTAATAGAAATATGGTTTACCATCCAATGGAATTGTTTTACACGCTCTTCCGACGATTAGTGAAATCTTCTAAAATAATGAGTTTTCATCACATTTTATATAAAAATATGATCACTATGTTCTTTATAGTGATGCGATATATCGTTCCTTTCGTTATACGTCTACAAAAGAAATGATTCCATATGACTCGTTTCGTCGTTCGTTTTGGCATTATTTATTGTCATTATTACTTATCGAGTAGCAACACCGAATCTTACTGTTGTATAATTCTTCTAAATAGCGCTGCATTCGATGTTTCAACAGTGGAGTTGTTGGTCTGGAGATCGATTGCGTATTCGAGCGGTTGACTTCTAAGTAATAATACTCGTATCATACAAAATACACATGTAAGACAATTGGTTAATAGGAGTAATGCACCTTAAATGAATAAATAGGTACAAACGTACCGATTCGTTCCTCTCTGGACTAGCACGAATAACGCGTAATCGGTTTATGATACGAATTACGAATATGGGACGATTTAATTTTAGACCTGTTATTCAGGTGCTGGTTTTTCAAAGGAACGAGTAGATAGAATCGTTTCAATTCGTTTTCCCTCCAGACTCGTTCCAAAGGAACGATCAGTTCATGAACGACCCATAACTAGTTCTTTAGTTTCTTTTAGTCTCCTTACTTACAAACCGGTTTTTGTTCGCTCTGTATTACAAAGTTTTTCTTTAGTTTTATTTTAATTTTCCGTGCATGGCTATATTTTATTTTTGTTTTCGTGCTTCAGTGATGATTTGGCGCGAATAAAGTTTACTAATTTATGACTTGTATCATTATGACTTCAAGATTTAAATTTAACTTACAACACAACACGCTTTGATGGATGATGCAGTGATAAGATATTATCTTGTTATTGCATTTCGGATTATTAATTAGTCTCTCAACAATACCTTTTTTGTTTACAATCATCGATGGCGCGCCGTTTTGTTGTTATTGAAATAAGTTTTTTCAAATCTAATTTATATTTTTCGAAATATTCTATAACAGCTTTATATATGTCTTCGTCAAAAATGGTTCCTAACAGTGGTAAAATAGTTAATATTTCTTCAACAAACTGTTCACTGGTATTGTCGAAATATCGTACAAAAATACACAATTGAGCTGTATCAGTCTTATCACACGATTCATCTATAGCTAAAGCATAATAACCTGTGGCTCAAAAAGATTGTATTAAATTAGAACGATTTTCCTTAATATTAATACTAATAGTAGTAAATTTAATATCTACTAATAGTTCTGTACTTTATAATTTTGGATTTACGAAGAGTACTTCCTACCTGGTACTTTTCACTAAATGATTTGTATTTAGTCTCATTAATAATTTTAATACATTAATAAGTTTTTACCTGATACCCGACTACATAGGTATTTTAAAAATTAATTGTGCACTATCATATGTGAACTTCAGGAGCCACCATTATAATTGCGTGAACATTTTTTGTAATAAATATTGGTTGACAATTATCTTATAATGTATGAATAACAAAATTAAAGTTAAAAAATCAATAACAAAAACATAATTAGGTAGTAGTATGACAATAATAACATAAATAAATGGATAATTTTTCACATAATTATGTTCTCTTATGGTAACTTAATTTACAATGATTTTAAGGCTAAAATAAAAGAGTTATTAAAGAAATTAAATAATCATAAATTTCATCTGGATCAATATATCAGGAACTTAAATTAATATTATTATTATTAGGAGACAGAATAGATAACATTACGAGTAAATCCTCGTCAGAGTTCAAAGAACTATTTTTATAAACATTGGAAAAATAATCTGCAAATAATTTAACAATTTCAGAGGTATTAGTTGAAGTTAAATTGTTGTATTTCATACAGTCTAGAACATTATTTTTTGTTTTCTTAAGAGAATTTATGTAGTTCCAAAAGGTTTAATATTTATTTTTAAGCTAGTCTCTTTATTCAAAATGTACTGATTGTGAGAGATGTTATTTAATTTTTTTACATATTTTTAAAGCTCAAAAAAATTCTATATAATTAGCAAGAGACGAGTAAAGTTTGTATTTTTATGAGTACATTTATTTTTGATTATAAGATTCCTGAGCTCCTCATTTTCTCATCCAAGGGAATAATTATTATAAGTTATAATTTCGGAACAAACAAACTGAATGTATGATAAATAATTTCGTAAAAAGTAACAATAAAAGTGTCGAGTGACAGATCCTGGTTAAGATCAAAATCAATATTTGAAAGAAAAAGAGAAAAATCATTAAAATTAAATATTTTAAAATTAAAAAAAGGGGACAAGTGAGATATACGAGTAGTTTTTCTAGTTTTGAAATCGCGGAAACATCGGATTTCATCAAAATATGAAATTTTAACGCTCATAAATTACTTTGGGCCTTTCCGGTAAACTTTTTTTTGGTTTACTGATAAGAACAACCATTCTATATGCTACATTTTCAAGGTATAAGTATTGATATTGAAATTTTAATGAATTTTTAACCATAAAAAAAAAGCAAATTTCGTGTTTATTATCAAAATGTCAAATTCAAACGCGTAAATTGTGCCTAAAGTAGGTAGCAATGTAGTGCGCCGCTGACGCAATGCGAAAGCAGTTCCCGCGGCGTCGTCGGTTCAAACAGAATAGAAAAAAAAAAAAGGTAGCAATATAATATTTAACAATATTAATAAATTTGCCTATCCTACTTGTACTAGTTGAGTTTTTATCAATCAAAGTGCATCTAATTGTTTGCATTTGCCAATTGTAGTTTTCGTTTTACTAAACACTATCTAAAATCAAAATTTATTTCAGAAAATTGAGTTTTTTCGTTTGTTATCATCAACTTTTTAAAATGTGAACCGAACCTATAATTGTAAGAAGTGATAAAATTTATCTGTATGTACACTTGTAATAAATTTATTAAAAATAAAACAATTAAAATCAAAAATGTCTATATAAAGACAATTCTTAATTGATATATGTTCAGTATGGGTTCTTATCTTTTAGTTTGAGACGGAAAATCGATGGCTCTATTACCAACTTTTAGTGTTAAATATTTAAATAGTATTTAAAAAATAAAAAAAAGAGTTAAAGAAAATATATTTAAACCAAATTAAACTTGGTATAAAATTTTTCAATATTCTTAATCCATTTAATGTTTTCAATATATTTTAAATCTATGTAATACAATTGTTTATGTTTTATTTGACTTTCACCACATACATTTTCTATTGTAGTTTTTCATTGATTTTATTTTAAGTTCCAGTTTATATTAAATTTACATTTTATCTTTCTGAAATAAATAAATATAATAATAACTTAATTTGACTATTAAAACACATGAAAATTAATATTTATCTAATGATTATGTTGTATACCAACGTTCAAAATTGTACGTAAAGACTAATAGTTAATAAACTTTTATACAATAATTCAAACAAAATCCAAATTCAAAATTTAGGAACAAATCTGTTATATTTGACCTAATAAAAATAAAACGTAATCATAAATTATTGATTTTGTATACGTTTTCTATTATTCATAAAATTATTTACCACCTAGTTTCCTACAAATACCATAATACATGACTACAAATTATTAAAGACATAAAATTTAATTTTTCTTGTTTTTGTGTTATTAGAAAATAGTATCTTAATTGTTTAAGTTTTAAGCTTGCAGAAAAATAAATATTTTTCTCTATTAAAATTTAATATGATTAAATTTTTAATAAATTAACGAGTGATATTAAATAGAATATATGCATATTGAAAATATGCAAAATAAAATATAAATAAAATACGATTAAATGTTTCGAAAATGGTAACGGTATTTAAAGTAAACTGCGCAAATATGTTATATTTTACAAGCGTTTAACGAGAATTTATTAATAAAATAACGTAATAAAACCATGACTTATTCTAGTGATATTTAGTAATAATTGCTTTGGCATCTTGTTTATCAATATAATTTAATGCCAAGGAATCAATTATACTCGCATATTTTGTTAACTAAATAACAAGTATATTCAACAAATTAAAAATATAAATTACAATTGCACCAATTAAATGTGAAATATGTATGAACAAAAAAAAAAAAAATAAAAATACAAATACAAAACCATAACACCACAAATTAAAATTAACAATGTTGAAATTATAAACTATTAAATATCATACGTCTAATCAATGATTGTAATTATTTTACAAACATTTATTCATAAATTACAACAAGAGACAACCGGTAAAATTATTCCAAAACAATTAATTTAAAATAAAATAATATTTAATAATCAGATCAAAACATCATACGTAGTACTTAAAAATTTATAAAAAAAATATGTGTTTTCGAAATTTTACAACAACTGTTACCTTAATAGCCTATTTGTAGCGCCGCCTTAAAATGTAATTCAAATCACTTTTATAATTTATTCAATTTCAATAAAATCAAATTTGAAGAAAAAAGTAATAGACCTTTATTTTAAAAATGTTGTGTCTACATGGATTTTTCTGGATCTTACAACATATCTATAATCTGAATAACAATTGATTTCATGAATTAAACTTTCAAACGTTCAAGGTACGAATTTAAAAATATCGTTCACGCAATAATATAAAATTATTTCTCGTTTAATAAAACAATATTCACTCCAAAGTTCATTGTTAACAATCTGGAAATGCCGAGAAAACGTGCGAATTTCATAATTGCTCTTTAAAATGTCTACGCAAACGAAACGCATATCATACCCGATAGCAAACAACAAACAATCAAATCCTGTGCAATTCGTAAACAACTCATTTAAAAAGAAAAACCTCAATATCATTACGATCATGTTTCTAACGAAAACAAACAATGTAATCGGACAACGAAGTGATACCATTTTTACCGTCGGTAAGATTCAATTGCCTTACGCACGTAGGTAAGAGGGGCAACGCAACATAAGAACCGGACGGTTAATCAATTCATTTTCAGTCGATAAATTATCAATTAGTGTAGTGGTTTACCGTAATTAAATAATACATCCGATCCTGCCAAAATGAAGTTGTCGTTTTTCTGTTTGCTCGTGTCATCAGCGTTAGTTGTCCAGGAAAGTATTATTTCACATCTTTGCAATGTTCACCGAGTGAATTCACCTGGTATCCATTACCGCACACATAGATTGTTCACAGATTTTCAGTTATCGTTACTTTTTTTTGAAATATGTAATTTCGTCGCCCTGCATGTGCAAATACCTTAACGCTTTTTCAACGATTTTAGTTGGTTTTTAAGAAACATGTGGCCAGTTTTTTGAACAGTTCGTGATGGGTTTTCTAACAAAATATGCGTTTTTTACATTTTAAAAGAAACTCCATATAATGTAAATGAGTAGTGAATTATACAATCATACACATAATATATCGTAACGCAAAAATAATAATAACCATTGAATTTACTGTTTCCAGCGCAAAAAATAAATTAAAACCTATTTTGTTCTCTTACCATGCTATTTTCTGATCGCTGAAAATACGTGGCTACAGATGTATGGCACAAACGAATAATATTTTAACGTTTCGAGAAAATATTGTTGAACATTGTTTACTGCGCGTGTCGAGTAATTACAATAATATATAATACGTAACTGTTTTTCGTGTACAGATATCGTCTAACGAAGTCTCCGAACTCGAGCACGTGAGTCGAAACATATTCCAGTCCGTATACCAACTGCTGGAATTACCCATCTTAGAAATGGATAACACGGTACCCGGTAAATCGTTGAAGAACAATATAAAAATGTTTTTGCGTGGGTTTTCAATTGATGGACAGTGGTTGGGAAAGGAATTTAATAAGGTGACGATACGTAAATAATTATACATTACATGGTACTATAACAACCGTTAAACGGCCAAGTATTATCAAAATGTGTAAAAAAAACACACATGTTTGAGCCACGAGCATACCGATATAACTTCTAGTTTATATCATTACATTGGCATGTTTTTGTTAATCTATATTTATTAATTTTTTATTTTTATTATTAGTGATCACAATTTTTGATAGATAAAATCCTTAATTACCACACACTGTTTATAGACTATCAGTATATTTGCATTCAGAAAATACAATTTTTGAGAAAATTATTGAAATAAATGTGGATGAAAACCTGATTTTAACAAAATCTAGACCGTTTTGCCAAAGCCAATAACGTGACAGTATTCGAAATCGTATTTTCAATACAACAGTTGTAGGTTTAAAAATGAATACAGTGTATTATGAAACTGCTACGTAAACAAAACACGATGCGAACCTACATTATTTTCTTCTCTTTTAAGAAAAAAAAAATGAATAACTTTAAATTTATATCAGGGCTTAAGGAATATTAAAACTATCGAAAAATAAATGTAGAACATAAAAAAAGGTTTACACAATTTTTAAGTCATAAATACAATTTTTTACACTCCATTTAAATTATATCGCACTGTATGAATAAAAATAATGCTAGGTATGTATATGTTATCTGTTTTCTTCGTTTTTAAACATAAAGTCATGCTTTGAAATTTATTTTTTTTTTTTTCAAGCACTTACTTTTTATACACACAAAATAAAACACCGTTTTTATGTTCTATTCGATTTTGTTTTTATTAAGAGTTTTTAGTATTTAATAAACTCTAGTGTATATAAATACGATCATAGTTAATTACACAGCTTATTTAGTTATGTAAGATTAAGAACTACAAAAAAAATAAAAATAATTTTTTTGACCATAACTAAATTGACATATCGTAGCTGATACTGCAACAGGACGTATCTCAGTTTTCAGTATCAGCGACGATATACATTGTTGATTAGACAAATATTTTACTTAAGGACTAAGGAACTGTAAATTGATCTCGTTTTACGTTATTTTAGTTCTTAAATAATAATTTGTTGACACCGGAAATGAAAACAATCAAGGACGATTTAGTAGAAAGTCTGTCATCCATAACACCAGTGAAAAGTCCATCAAAAGCGATGATGATTTCCAGGGATTTGTTAAACGATTCGTTTTATAAATTGCCTGAAGATATCCAGCTTAAAGTACTAAATATAGGACATGATATTGATGAATTACTAAGACAGTTGAAGGTAAGTTTAAATACATTTATATTTTATAAATTAATTTTATATAGTATGATGTATTTATTTGTTTTTTGTTAAAGGATAAATATGTTGAAAATCGTGAACTAAAGAAAGAAAATAAATCTATGTAATAATATCCAATAAAAGCAAATATACAGTATTGTAAGCCTTTGGTTAGAGTAAAATATTTGTGAGTGGAAAACGAACATATTTTATTTATTAATATATTGATTGAAAATTTCAATCTTGTTAGATATATTAAGTTAGTTATTAAAAGTTATTATTCTTACAATACAATATTAGTAAAATTACAAAGAAAATGTCTAATGCATTATTAAGCTATTTATTAGTTACAAAATACATTTTTTCCTATGAATAATTAAAATAATTTGAAGAAAGCAAAGAAAAATTATAATATAATTCGTAAAATTATGAAATTGTTAATTAAACATTTCAATACTTATCAGCACAGTGATTATTGAATAATACATTGAACTTTATTTTTGTTTTAAAATTAATCGCTTTTGTAAAGAAATGTAACTGTAAACGAAACCGCATTTTTATATTTTTTACAAAAATCACGTATAATTTAACCAAAATTTGCTGTTAAACAAGGAATAAAATTGATATTTTTCCTTTACAAATTATTATAAATTAATAATATTTTTTAAATGTACCTACAATCATTAAAACACTTCTTTTAAAATTCAATACTTTTAATGTTCTTATCTTCTAATAATAAACATATTTTAATTAATGAAGATGGTTTAAGAAACACGTTTTACTTTCAAACTGTACAAAATACATAAGTCGTAGTTTTGAAAAATGCATATATTATACAATTTCACATTCAATAAAACAATTAACTTTAGTTAAAATTAGGTGTGAAGTAACGTAGGAATTAAAACCACGTTCAACCGGTTATTTTTTTAAAAAAAAATAGGTACTAACCAAAACGAATCGTTTGAAGGTTTATGGAATTAGTCGAGATGTTATTATAGGTAAGATAAATAGGAAACATAACCAATTTTTGTGTAAATGAGTAATTGTTTTGTCGTACATTAAATGAGATTCCGTCATTATTTTGCAATGACCTAATAGTCTTATTATTAACCCACGATGGGTCTGCCAACGCCAACCGTAGTAATGGGTATAATGACGAAGTAAAGAGTGAAAACATTGTTTGTTTTCCAAAACGGTCGTTACGAGTTTGCACTCGAATTGGTAACTGATTATTTCATCTAATCTGACAGTAATTACTTGCCAGGCACTAGTGTGAGTTGTGATGCAGCTACTCGTCACTGAAAGGCGTAGTTTCGTCTAAGTTATTTGTAAGCAATGTATATGGTGTTTGAGAATACCCATAGCACCTAGTGTATTTATCGCACCCGATGCACACCGTTTGGAAAGTTACGCGTAACGAGGTTTTTGTCATTATACAACCGGTATACCTCAACATGTGATCGTATCCTGCGTTCATCGACGTACCGTAAATCGCATACCGTGTGGTCGTAAAACCGATAGTTCGGGTAAACGTCATAATGGGTACTCTGCACTCTACAGAAAAACAATATCCGGTCGCAAAACGGACGCGAAATCAATTGCTCTACGTCCTACGATCGTGGAATTTTATTTGACAAGTGTACGCGTTCGAATGCGACGAAAAATAATGATAAAATGATATTGCCATCCAAATTCGTTAGGATGTTCTCCATGGCGATTGTCCATCGTCTATGTTGTAATGTTTTCGTTGTACAAAAATACCTTAGGGTATTTTCGTACTCGACCGAATCCGAACCGAGCATTTTATATTATTTGAACGGGATTCGTTTAATATCAGGAAAATAAATGGAACAGCAAACACTCTGTACGAAATTAACGTAACATTTGTTTTTCACGAATCATTACGCGTTATCGGAAATGTCTTATCTTACACAACCCAAAGTCCATTCCTTAGCGATTACACACGGACTCCGTGAACTTAATTCCGATTACATTACCGTCATTGATTCCGACCATACATAGGATATATGAATATTTCATAGGTTGTTCAACACTGTACAATTTTAGTGATTAACTTGTTTCAAAAAAAAAGAAACGTGTCGTTTCATTTTCGTATACTCTTATACTTTTAAATACGTGTCGGTCTTAAATTTTTCCCACACCATTTTTGAAACTGACTCGGTGTTTTAAAATTTTCTTGGAACATATTTTGTTTCGTGTGTCGTCAATTGGTAAGCCAACAACGCCAACGTCAGAACGAAATAAGTGAGATGAACGTAAGCGGATTTACGTTTACCGTGTCTTTATTTTATTTTTAATTAGGTAAATATGCAAACGTATTTCATAAAATATTCCTTATGTGTACGAGTTTAGTACCTTATTGAATACGATTTATATTAACTAGCCAACGTTTGGACAGACGCGAGCATAATTACTACCAATTTAACCCTGGAAAATATTTATTTCGAAATATTTAAAACTAGCCGTGATTTAATTGGCGGTACTGTAACAGAATCAACATCAAAAGAAAACAAAAAAGTATTTATAAGCTATTCCTGTTGAATTATTATGTATGTGTTATGTAATTTACATGTATGTATGTGCAAAATATTTATCGTTCAATAACAAATATTTACTTTGGTCCTAAGGCAAAATTTATAATTCGTCAAATCTTCAATCAATATTGATTATACTTTTTGAGTATATTTAAAAATATATATAACGATGCAGACATATTGTAATAATTCAAAACTAATAAATATTTGTAATAAACTGCTGTGCAAATATTGCACTGATTTAAATGTATGTATTATAAACAACAGAATTATTATGTAGATATCGAATTTCAGATTCTGAACGATAATAAAAAAAATTTCGCCTTTTACGAAAACTTGTCTATTCATGAAAAAGAAATTCTTAAGTCGAAAATAGGCGTACTACTCGAAATGTATTCGAAATTGAAAGACTTAATGTTTCACGACGTAAGGAGTTTTCTCAACTTCCTGCGTGGCAAATGGTCATATGATTCTTTAGTTAGATTGCTCAGAGTAAATATAGAAACATTCAGAGACGTAAACTATGTAAAATTTACAATATAAATGTTTGAGTATCATTTTAATTAAAACTGTATATTTTTTAATACAGACAATCTTTGATGTTGTCCAACCAACTAACTCTTAGTTCATGAATCGGAGAAGGAGCAATTCAACGTGATATAAATGAAGTATGACGTGAACAAATAATTGATATTACACCGGATTTAAAGAAAATGCAAATATTTCATTATTCCAATATTAATTCAGGGTATAAAAATCTGGCAAATAGTAATTACATTCATCCATCAGTTAATTAATCTTTGTAAGTTATCAATTTTCTTATAGTATATCTCCATTAATCAAGCTAAAAATAAATTGCTTTCTCAGTACTTTTATCGTTATTTATATAAGTATATAAACATTTTGTCGATCGTTTTTCAGAAACATTTTTTTTCTTTTTTTTGAAGCTTAAGTTTTTCAACAAAATTATTATTATTTAATTACTAGTAATACAATACAGTTGTGAATCCAATGAAATTATTTATTGCATAATTCCAGATGATATAAATTTGATTATTTATTCATCTTAAACATATTAAGTAAAAAAAGAAAAAATTAATAAATTATTAAAAATCAATCCTTATTAGGTTTCAGCGAATAAATGTATCTTTATTTATTATTGGTGTTATAAACGTGAATAGTACTTATCATTTGGATAACAAATAAAAATGTATACTATACTACGTATTTACTTTTTTTCAATGTCAAATATTTATTTATATAAAACAATCTATTTTCTATCTAAATGCAAATAATAAATATTAAAATTCTTTCGCTTTATTAAAATATATTAATTACCCTTATAAATCTATCTGTTTGAATTTCTAATTGAAAAGCACTCAATCTATAATTGTTTTTGAATATATTTTCATTCTCATGTCGGAAAGACATTATTTTCTCTATTTTATTTTTATAAATAACGTTTGTTAATAGTACCGAATCAGCATACATTGTATTCGCTTATTTCAAGATCTGCATTGGTAGAAGGTCAAATAGACGTTCGGACGAAATTCGAAGGGCTCCAAATACCTATATGATTTTGTTTTTTCTATGCTATTAAAAACGAAATGAATAAATATAAATTTTAACCCATGTACAAATATATAATTCTATTAACTTATTTATATGATATGATGCATGCACCTTGAAATCGTATAGAAATACATGTATATAAATCAGTTCCACGTTTACGTATTTGTGATTTTTATTAATTATTAATATTATTTTAGTGAAAGCAAGTACGGTATTTGCGCTTGATGTTTCTATGATTCGCCCGATGGTGTGGGTGCTTTGGAACAGCTGCGGTGAATATAACCGAACAGACTTGTACGATATTACTTTCTGGGCGTGAGAATAGACGTTGGTGGGAGAAGAAGCAGGAAGGAGAAGAAAAACCACGCGTGTTTCGTATGATAGTACTGCGGTAGGAAAAAATACTGATTAATGTGCGTTATTCGGCGGTTATCTCGAGGGTTCTACTTTGAAAGAGATCTGGTCTGTTTAAGATTTCCAAGGCTTATGGAAATATACATATAAGCCCTGTGAACTTTGCGCGTTCCTTTTCGCCACAACAGCAGCGGCGGCGGTAATTAAAACTTATTTTCATAATACAGATTCTATTAAATGATAACGGAGGCATACGGACGGAATGTCTGCCGAACTCTTTTTCGACAAAAGACCTTTTGTCGATCTTTTGAGCGGGGCGCGCCCGATTACGGTACCGAAAAGCAGCAGCAGCAGTGACGATGTAGGCTTGTTACTGGGCGAATATCGTCATTCCTTCGGACGTAACCCCCAGAGACCCGTGCACCAACACCGCAGAACCGCATCAAAGCGACGGAGACATGGAAATTAATTTTCAAAATTCAAAAAGTTTCCTTAGAGACCCGGCGATTTGTTAGAGCTGCAGGATTTTAATTGTTGAGGGACAAAAACACGCGGACCGAAAATGCGTTTCCGTGGCGAATTCCCCTCGAGATCAAGAAATAACCGATGGGAAACCACATCAGTCAACCGAGCACGAGACTCTGCGTATACGAATTCCACTATAAATCCACTTAAATGTTTGAATTCAAAAATAGACGTATACGTACGTACTCACTGGCAATCATATATACGTATACGCTACGTACACACAAACACACACGTTACATTAACATAAATCGATATAGGACCGTTCAGTCGTACACAATATCAACTCGACAACTGTCGTCTGTATATATGTTTTAAAGATATTCTCGAAATGCTCTTTTCGCTATCGTGAATAATACGACGACAAATTCGATGGTGCGAAAGGCAAAACACTCTCTGCCCCGGCACATCCATTATTGCGTGTGTTCATTGAAAATCCGGAATTTAAAATAAATCAACATATTATTATTATGTATATGTAACACCCGTAGTGGTTATAATATCGAATAAATGGATTATCCTTTACATTTTTTACTACGTGCGGAAGACACGTATTTGCATACTGTATTATCATATACTAATATTCTATATTCCGTCGGTGAATGGAAGAGAGGATACCTATAACGTACTTTTATTATGTTAATATTCTATCGAAACAAGCGATACGAAATTCGGAGCATCAATGTTGTCGAACTGACATGAGATAACTTTTTTTTATTCAACTCGTATTTAGTGTGAATAAAATAACGTACCGAGAACAAAATGAATATTATAAAAATTATAAATTCATGCTGAATTTAACATAATGCAAAACTAATTTTGAGTTTTCTATCTTATGTATTTAAAGAAAATTAAAAAATGAATTTTTTAAAGATTTTTTCGATTCGATTCCGGTACTACCCAATAATAATACAATACTAATACAATACTGGATTAGAATGTTAAAATTTGAATGAAGAATAATAGTACATAAAATTCAACCATCATTCATGATTATTGATGAAATCAAATAACTTTAAATTAGCATACGTATGAATATATTGGTAATATTTTTCAAGAAAATGATTGATTAATACGCACTATAAAGTAGAAATAGAAAGATTAACTCAATATACGACTAATTATTGTACATACATATATATATATATATATATATATATGTATCATCATGATATATATCATATGTTCGTAAGTAATTACGAAACGAACATATGATAATTATATAAACATTAATCTAGAAAATTATTTTCATTGAAACAGTTATTGTTTCAATAAGAATAATTTTCTCTCAGTCGACAAGTATAATAAAATAAAAAAAGTTTAATCTTTTGATAAAAAAATCACCGGTTTCTTTTTTTCTACGGTAAATTTAATATGCTTTCATCGTTTTCATTAGACTTTACCAGGGTGGCACGAAACAATACCGAATCGAAACGGAAGTTTATCCGGTACACATTAATAACATTCGAAACAGTATTGTTGGATGTGTAAATATATAACGGTACAACTCACAAGCACATGCGTATGTTGGTAGATTTACTTGAATTGTATCGTAGACTGTAAAATCTTCCTTAGTTAAACAAATACAATATAAACATTGAGTTTTATTTGTAAAGTGCGCGTACAGCTAAAACAACGGTCCAATAAAACTTTCGATTTTCGTAAACGCAATATGATAATAAACATTAATGTTATAAATACAGGAGATCTCGTTTTTTACACTTAAGCGATTGAGTGCTTTAAAAACTTGAAATTATTTCTGCGCAAAGCATATATGTTTAAGTAATTTTTTAATTATTTTTATACACTACTACATTGACGAAATTAAATATTTTTCAGAATCACGGTCAACTTTCAATCCAATCCAATAGTTAATCCGCATGAGAAACCGTTCTACATTTCTTGGCGCTATTATAAATTATATAACAATATTTCTACACCAGACTTAAATTTATTGTATAATATCTAATAGATATCATGATGTATATTATAGTTGAATTATTCCAATATAATTTAGTACAAAATTTAAATTATAATAAAGTTTGTTTTGTATATGCGTTTCGGTGGTTATCACTATTAAGTTTACTAAAAATCGGATCACTCTAAGTTTTGTGTTTAATATGAGTTGATAATTTTAATATAGTTTATCTAATCGTATTTTACGTACGGTATTGTATATTACATTAGTGACTCCTGATCAGCTTGTGGTATTAGGTCGAAGTCACAGTCCGTACGTATCGGTAGTGAGGAGTCTTGAGCGCAGGTCAACTTGGTCAAGAACTCTTTACACGAATAAAAAACTGTCATCAGATTGTGCACAATATTTTTGAGGTGGGATTCGGTGACAGCTCATTTTAATCGAGGTGAATATTCTGACCACGTAAAAGTCAATGCCATGAATCACGTCGTTTGGACCACGAAGCCTCAAGATTGCTGAGAAGACATCGATCAATATGACATATTTACATAATTAAAATTGTCTCTGTTATTTAAAAAATTATCATATTGTACACAATTGACAAGAGTGATCCATCGATTGTAAACTAAGCGTCTATCGATGATATCTCGAGTGATCAAATAAAATATTTTGAAGGACAACATTTATGTTAACTGTATTGATTCGTATAATTGTGAGATAATGTCATGGAATAAACAATTCTAGTTACAGTTTCTGGAAAAATATTAAACCTTAAATAATTAAAATATAAAACAGAAAGGACATAACATTTATTTTATTATTTATTATTTCATTTTGATCGGTTTAAACTATTAAAACTACATTGTTTTAAATACCTATTATAATATGATCGTATAAATGTATTGAAATTATTAAAGTACAAGTTTATTATATTATCTAAAGATTTTTGAATGCATATATCAGAGATGGCCAGCATGAGTATGTTCACCATCCACGTATATACATTCAATGATAACAAAAGTCAAAATATTTGTAAATACGTTTTATAATTTCATATAGTTTTTATCTAACAAACTAAACAAATTTAAATATAGTAAATATATAATTTAAATTAAGCTAAACAAATGTAGCTTAACGTTTATTATTTTTATTTATTATTCATATTAGTTTATTATGCATATTTTTTTCATCAATCTATATTTTATAGCTTTATATCTATATAATAAAAACATTTTTTTTTATATATATATATGTATAAAAATGTGTACGAAAAAAAAATTAAAATTTTGGTTTTTGTAAATAAGACGCGAGCCGCATATGACTATGACGAGAGCTGCAAACTAACGACCCCTACTATATATGAATGAATTCATCTCGAAAACGGCTAATTCCGAGGTAGTGGTAGCAATCAAAATACAATTTCTAATCAATATATTTAGATCCACCAGTGTTAAACTTTTGGAATAGACTCATATCAAAATGTCTAGTTCCACCCGTGAGTGCAATAGTACCAAAGCCAAATTTATCTAATCCTTAAGAATATGAGTTGTCAATATTTTGCAATACAGGTGCTCCCAAGAAAAAATACCATAGAATAATATTGTAAAAAAAAAAAGGTCGTTGAAGAGAGATTCGTAGAGTTTTTTTTCGAGTCCTCGAATTTTGACGCATTAAAACTGAACGTAATTTATTTAAATAATTTGTTGATGCTTTTAAAAGAAGCTGATTTCATTGTGGTCAACATAGTGTTGCATGCTATTACTTCTGAAGTTGAACGAAGGTTTTATAACTTGTGGGCCATATTTATATAAAATCAAAGCATTTTAATTGGAGACTATAAGTTATCGTTCAAAAACATTTTGTGTGTGATTCGGTTTTTCATCATGTAAGCTTTTTTTATTATTATTTTCTATCGCTTTCTCAATTTAACGCTGTATCAAATTACGATTATTGTTAACTAGTCACTAATATTATACGGGTGAACATCAATGGATCGTCATGAACATCCGTTATTTTCGCTGTTGCGTTTATTTTTATTATTCATTTTTCCATCGTCGTCGTCGGTGTTGTAATGAAAAATCGTCTTCTACAGCCGCAATTATATATTATTCTTAAAAACGTCAATCACCCGCGTTTAAGTGTATTGCAAATACCTCTTAAAGTTATTAGGAAAATTGCGCTCGGGTGGTGTTAGCGAAATATTTACACGGTCGAAACGGGGGAAGGGTTGTTTTCAATAACGTTTAACATTTTGAGAAATTAACGGTAGCCCTTTGACAACACACAAACACACGCGACCCGAGAGTATACGCACACGAATACCCCTAAAGCTACGGGGGTTGGTTTGTATGGGGATATGTATAGAACCTCTGGGAGTCGATCATTTGTCAAAGTCTTTTTGCCCCGTGTCTCGTTCTTGAAATGTTGATAAATCGACACGACCACACCCTGTCTATCATGGTTAGTATGGAGTGTAATTTTGACCCACTCCGCGTACACACATTCAACACCACCCCCACCTAACCGTTTTCTCAACACCGAATTCCTGGGCGTCGTCACTCTCGTGCTGTTACGTACTTATACGTATATGCATTTATGTAATAACTCCGGTGTTAACAACATTTTTAACAGCCAATACCTTCTGCAAGATAAAAACAATGATTATTATCATTATATCGTGTCACCCTACACCATTCGTCCATACCATTGAAATGTTTATTATGTATTGACGCAGATATAATCGTAAACTGGTGACTACACGCATCGACGTAATGCTTTAGATTGTACGTTTACAAGAACGTACAATGGTGTAATAATATTTGTTGACATCCGAATAGGAATAAAAACAAAACAGCTTTTTTGTTTTCAATAACTGTTGACGACCGTATTGACTAAATTTTTTTAAATTTTTCCTTTCTTAGCATCTATTGATCTATTGTTTTAAAAAAAAAAAAAAAAAATTAAAAGTAACAACATGGTTCGTAATAATCGTGTGTGTTTCCTCAAATTTCACAAGCTCTGAGTTCGCAAACAATCCAGTGTTGTGCATACTCGCCGCCAACGAAACAACGAAATCGTAGTATCGCATAATAAACAGCTTTAACGAATAATTTACATAGCAAATACATCGAACCGGTAAACAAACGGTTTTACGTGTAACGCATTGAGAGTGGACGAAATTATTTTTAATAACAAAACCAGTAAATAAACCGGGTTACGTCAGTGACGTTTTTAACAGAGTACGATTGCGGGTTGTTCTCGATGTTTACATTGAGAAATTCAAACGTTTATAGAATACTGTGCGCAACATCGCCAGATCGGCGAATTTCGTGGTACAATTATGAGTCAGAAGCAAATGTCGCCGATTTCGTTCTAAGACCGACGGCACTACGGACTCGTGGTCTCATCCGCCGAACAAGAGCGAAAATAACGACGGCCCCGCCAAGACCAGTGTCGGGTATACGTCGATCTAAATGAGCGTATAAGACAAAAAACACACAATTTAAGTTAACTCTCGGAATAACGCGTACGCTTCCTGTAATGGTCTAGTAGCACGACCAATCACGGAAAAAGACCTCTTTGTTTACTCGTCTGCTCTCTTTCATCGATTCGCTTAATCTAATCTTTGTTGTCCACTGATCAACGGTACTTCGTAAAAATGATTACTGCGTAGCATTTGCACTTGTAAGATGTCTACGAAAAAAAACGATTGATCTGAATTTCAACCCGATTTTTTTTGGGGGGGGGGGGTTACAGATTAATATTTGCCATAACTATCACATCTATACAGTATTATCGTTCACCAATCGATGACAACGACAATCAGCAATCGTATTACGTAGACTGAGAACATCGGCATTGATTTTTATTGTTTCATGATAATTTTCAATCTCGACTGATAAAATATATTAACAGTACATACTATACTTTAGTCGTCGTATAACTACCATGCCAAGAGCATTTCACCGTTTTTCTAAATTTACCGTATTAAAAATACTTGCGAAGTAGATATTGAACTAAACACGATACAGCCCACGTATAGTATCGACGCTGCAGTTAGTCCTGTGAAGTGTATAAAAATGCGAAAGAAAACGAAACTTAGAGTGTATAATATTACGCTAAACAAATGTTAAGTAAGTATGCGATCCTGCCGCGAAACGCAGACCCGAAATGATTGCCAATAAACGGATTACGGTGTAACCTAACCTTAACGGGTTTGTCAAACATTCACTTCCGAAATCTTCAATCGTGACACGAATGCACGCATGAACGTGTAACGCCGTGTCCTGTGTGAATCTGGCGAGTGCGGCGAACGCATTGCGGTGCGTACGATGCGGCGACCAAAATAAACAAACTTGCGGTAACATGTCTGCGTTCCCAATGTACCGCCGCTTTCGCCGTACATGCGTGCGATCGAATTTGTTCGCAGGCACCGGACAATTTGAAAAACAAATCATTTTGTTTTTTTCGCAGCACATAGCTGCGTTCAGTGCGTTCGTACTATTTAATATATTAATTTCTGATGACATTCTTGTATATGCTCGAAACAAAGCATTGTTACTTCGTAATTTAGGGTACAAATGGTAAAATTCACCAAAAGTAAGTCGATCATTGTAAATAAATGTGTTAACCATTGATCTTTTATTTTTTTACACTTTTTGTACAACAAGTGTTTAAGTACAGTACTTTCACTTAAAAACATTTTTTTTTTTTGTAGACTTAAATTCATAGTAAGTATCAATGCAAATATTAAATGTAAAAAGTTTTTTAAAACTATTCACGCGTATTTTATTCAAGTATGTACCGTATACTGCGATGTCGGACTCACATTTGCCACGAGTGCGGCGTTTGAAAAACGTCCGGTGCGAATTCGTTCGCATCGGACGCACTCGCCGCACTCGCCGGATGAACAGTTGTTGACGTTGCTACCGCGGTAACACTTGTTTAAGGTACGGTTTCAAAGCCGCGACGACCGCATGATTGACTGTTCTGTAAATAAACGCCTTGCCGTGGTTTCCAAAATCCGATGGACGGGTGCGTGTCAACAACACAACAGTCGTCGCGTTCTACGAACGTGGTGCTCTGGAAGCAGTGTATTGCGTGCCTCGCATTGCGATTTTATTCTCGATGCATTTACAATACATTGTCATAAACGAATCCATTCAATCGTAAAATATCGGAAACCCTATTCACTAGAACTGACGATGAGCTAGTAGTCGAAGGAGTCAGACATCATATTTTCCATTCCATCCTCTTCTCCAATAAACGTAACGTGTGATTATTTTATTATAATTGATGACCGCTCGTTCGTCCGTTTTCAGCGATCTGTAACGAAAAACGAAAAAATAAAAATAAACACGTAGCGAAACTGAAAACGAACGCCAGCCCCAGGCGTACCGTAGGAAACCATAACTCGCGCAACGATCGGTCGTTGCTTGAAATCGACGCGGTCAGTCGCTGCGAATTGTCGCAGTTCGGGAACCGTACCTTTATCGAACGACGGGTTTCGGCCGCGGACCACGACGCGTGTATGGCGAAAAGGGTACGTCCGCCGCAGAGCTTCGCCGAAGAATGGGCGATCGCGTTTTTCTCCGGCCGGGCGGTCGGAACGATTTTCACGCGAACCGTCCGACCGGGGATCGCGTCGCACGCGGTTTGTGGAACGCCGCCGACACGGTGGGCACCGCGAGTTCGACGTGTTTGTCTTGGCCGGGTCGACCAGGCTGATTGCGCGTCGGCGGTGGTCCACAATTATGCCGACGGGCTCGGTGGATGGACAAATCGAGTTAGCGCGCAACGTTAACCGAACGAACCGAGGGCGCCCGCGACGTCCTTCTAAGAAACGATGATTGTGTTTCCGTAGCGAAAATTATTCCGCTCCGGAGCCGAATCCGTACTGCGTCCCTTTGAGCGCGACGTTCCGAACGCATCCGCGGTGCGCGGTTTCGCGGAGAATCGTTTTATTTGACTTGGACTTGATGCAACCGCTGTTTCGAGAAACACTTCGTTAGCGCAATGATTATTCTATTAGACGAATACACGCGCGCGCGTACGAGGGTATCGTTAACGGACCGTTGCAAACATTTCGACAATACAGACTTGTGCGCAATGGTGGATCGTGGATATTCTAACGTTTTTATTGACTTCTCACCTAACATTACATATAGAATTTCGAACACTCGTTCCTTTTTCCCTTAAATGATTCTTGCGCACGAGCCTGATGCGTGTACATACAACAATAGTAATTTAATATTTAAAAATAATAAACCGAAAATACCGGTTATAAAATTGCGAATTTTTCAAAAGGTGGCAAATTGTTTTTCGAATATTTTTGATAACTATTGTTTACAACATTTATTCGTCGGGAGGAAATTTAAAATGTTTAAAAATAGTATTTATTTTAAATAAATATTTGAACGTAAATGGTATTAAATATTCAAATTTATTACTAGTAGCTTTTTTTCACAATGTTTTCTATCCCTTATCTGATGAGTTTTTAAGATTGTTTTCATTAAAAAATATTCTACCAAGACGTTTCTCAAAAGAGTAGTGTAACACATCAAATAGTTGCCGTATTCAAGAAAGACAAAAAATTAAAAACTCGTTGGAGTATTTCAATAATTGTAATACACAATAGATATATTAGTTTTATGCTTGAAGTTAGTTGTTAAGACTAAGTAGTTTTGCATGTTAGTAGTCGTTAGCAGTAGTAGAGTTTGTGTTAACATAGTAATGGTAATATAAGAATATACTTAATAGAGAAACAATGAAAAAAAAATAAATATTTTACTAGTGTAATACCTTAAAATTTCAAGTTAATCTACATAATAAGTTAATATATTTATTTTTCGTTGTTCAATGTTAAACGTGGTAATGCGAAAATGTACACGTTTTTGTTTGTAAGATTATACAATTTACATACAATATTATAATTTCTTCTTTTTTGACTAAAAATTAAAAATAATTTTATAAATTATAAAAGAAAAAAGTAAAATCCAAACAAGAGTGCCAGTTTTCGTTTTGTAGAAGAAGAATTATTATTAACTTTTATGATTTAATTCATAGACTCAACGTATCCCTATAGTACGTAAATATTTATAATTTTAACATTAAGAGATCTTTCATTTATGTTTAAAATTTGAAAATATAGTGAAAATCAACAATTTTATTTTATTTTACTTTTATTACCTTGTAATTTTCCATATTACAAAATATCTTAAATTATTAATAGTGAATTTAAAACCTTGCTAAAAAACATAATTTTCCAATGTAATAAAATTAATAAATATTCAAAAGTTTCTTAACATTTTTTTTATTTTTTTACCGAAATACTAAATGTGTCATTTATTGGATCTTCTTTGAAATGTGTTACCAAAAATCTTAAATTTTCAATAATAATAGTTGCATATTATTGTGATAAATATAAGGTTTGGGTCATTTTTCAATTTTCCTACAAGTTAAATTATTTAAAAAAAAAAAAAAGAACAAAACACGATGGCTTGTCTTGTGTATCTATGTATATATATATATATATATATATATATATATATATATATATATATATATATATATATATATATATAAGAGAATAATAAAAACTTTTAATGAACCCTTGTTTTTAATTAAAAACAAAACTTATAGAAAATACCTTCTCATGGTCGAGAGTTATAAGGATGACACTTTTTTGGCGGAAATTTAGTATATAAATGAATTTAAAATTAATCGTGAAGAAACGATTTATCTTTGATAATTGTTTTATATTCATTGTTTAGAACTTTTTGTGAATAAAAAAGAAATCGATTTTAAAAGAAGGCTTTGTTATATGTCATATTATATATGAGACGTACATGAAATGAAATTTTCCAATTTTATTGTTTATCTGCGTGAAAAAAAAATATTTGATTTGAAAATAAGCTTGACGAACATTTTTTTTAAATGATTCTTATAAGATGTTAATTTTAAAATTTGAAGATAATGATGAAATACGTAAATAGTATTTTGTAAAAAACCAATTACGATTCGGTGACCGAAAACTTCAAGTGTTATCTGAAACATTTTAACCGTTTTCAGAGTAGTAACTTCCCATTGTATAGAGTTAAATTCAATTTCACATAAATTATACGATTGAATTTTATTATTATTTTCTCATAAAGTTTTAAACCATTTTGTTTTAGTATTTCAAGTTATTTTAGACAATATCATTCGGTTATCAGTCGCCGTCGCGAATGGTCTTTAACCACCGTCTCTGCCTGTGCCACATATTACGTAACAATAATAAGTAATCCACATGCTCCCTAGTAGAGGAGCTAGGTCCTCCGGGACCCAAAATTCTCCCAAACCCACTAAGCGATCAAGTAGTACTGTACTATCACCTCCCAGTGTAAACAAAAATTGTTACTCACCTCTATCAAACTTAAACGAAGACGACAACGATGATAATATGTGCTTAGCAACTCAATGTGACGGTGATGAAGCTCGTCAATCTATTGAGGTTAGTCAAAAAATGCCACCTATTTATGAACACAACATAAAAGATTTCGAAAACTTTCATAATTCACTAATAAAAATGATTACCGATGAACTTTCGATCACTCAAACCAAATATTCCTTAAAAATAAATTTGTCCTCAATCGACGACTATAGATGCGTTACGAAAAGATTTGACGAAGCAGAAATCGAATACCACACCTACCAATTGCCTTCGGAAAAACCACTCTTAATAATAATTAGGAACCTCCCAGTCTCAATCTCCGAGGAGTCCATTTTCAAAGTGCTGACAGATTTAAAATTCAGCGTAACCTGTGTCACACGGTTGCGAAATCGATCTAAATGTCCTATACCAATTGTTGCAGTCTTACTATCCAAATCGTCCAAAAAAATATATCCCTTAAATAGGCTTTTACACTACGTCGTCCTAGTTGAACCTAGGAAACCCACAAAAGGTATTCCACAGTGCACTAACTGTCAACGCTTTTCGCACACTAAAAAATTCTGTCATCTCCCCCCAAGATGTGTTAAATGCGCCGGTGACACTCATTTTACCCAATGTGTTAAGGAGAAAGACTCTCCTCCGAAATGTGTAAATTGCGAAAAAATCCATCCAGCCAGCTACAGAGGGTGTACTTATTATAAAGAAATTTCTAAAAGCAAAAACAAATTCAATTCTAAACAGCCCGTCACTAATAAAAATATTACATACCAATCAACCCAGCCTATAGTAAATAATGAGTCTCATAATGAACCGTTATCAAATGATTACGTAAATACAAAACGTAAAACTTACGCATCAGCTGCTAAATCAAACATCACTACGTATAACGACTTTCTCAAAACACTTCTACCTCTAATAAACACCTTTGTAAGTCAACTAATCCAGAAAATCATTGAAAGTCTGCCAGTCATCATAAAAAGTATTAACTCTAACTTAAATGTTCAACCATAATACAGTTGTATTAAATTGGAACGCCAACGGACTAAAAAATAATAGAAATACTTTATCAGCATTTCTTAACCATCACAATATAGATCTTGCATGCATAAGTGAAACACACCTATCAATAACCGACAAAATTAAATTTGCCGGTTACAAAATATACCGCGTGGACCGAGTCACTCAAGTTCATGCTATGGGCGGCGTAGCCTTACTAGTTCGAAATAAAATTATACAGCAACAAATGCCTATAACCGGTCTCGAGTGTCTGGAAGCCGTGGTAGTTTTAATAAACATAAATAATAAGTCAATTATGGTCGTTAGCGCTTATCAACCACCCAGTCGTAGAATGCTTATCGCTGACTACGATAAAGTAATGAGCCTACACAATTCTATTATAGTTGCTGGAGACCTTAACTCCAAGCACACTAATTTGGGCTGTCGTGTCAATATCAATTTATAAAAAGAATAAACACACCAAAATACTTATTCCATATTATTAAATCCTTTCTTTCGGACAGACAATTTTCAGTAAAAATAAATGACTCTCTCTCTGACCTTCAGCCTATCACTGCCGATGTACCCCAAGGCTCCAAGCTGGCCCCAATCATATTTAACATTTATATAACTGATATCCGACAATCACCAAGCACCAATATTGCCCTTTTTGCAAATTATATGACTATTTACAGTGAATCACGTAATTTAAAAGCGGTAACTCATAACCTACAAAGCCACTTAAATGTATCAGAATGGTGTAAAAACTGAAAGATTCAAATAAACGCATCAAAAAGTACAGCAATCATTTTCAGCCTTCGTCGCTACTTCACACCACCACCATAAAAATTCAACAACGTGCCTATACCTTGGAAACCAACTGTCAAATACCTCGGAGTCACTCTTGATAAGAGGTTGACCTGGGGGCCTCACTTAGCAACAAAACTACATCTAGCATATCAACGTCTATCGATGCTATTTCCAATAATAAATAAAAAATCAGTCATTCAAAAAAAAATGTTTAATCCTAATATACAAGCAACTTCTACTGCCATTTATAACTTATGCTTGTCCTGTATGGGGGAACTGTTCGACTACGCACCTAAAAAACTCCAAATACTTCAAAATAAAGTGCTAAGAATTATTACAAATGCTCCGTGGTTCATTAGAAATGAAAATATTCACAAAGACCTCCAAATTGTTAAAATCGAAGACCTTATACGCTCACTATCAAGAAAATTCCATAGTTCATTACTCAACTCAACAGGCTCACTTCACTACAATCTCCATATTCATCCACCACTCCAGAGACGTCTAAAACGCGGCCGCCCTCATGACCTCATTATTCAAAATCAACCTCTAGTCTAATCTGAATATATTGTAATAGTTTTTGCTTATAGCATCTCAAGTATCTGTAATCATACTGTATTCATATATTGTAATATTTAGAATATCTATTTTATTTAGTTATTAGCTTAAATTACTACATTTGTCCATATTTTATATATAATTATCCTTTTAAAATAGCTACAAACTAATATTGTCCTTTATCCATAGATATAGATAGCCTGCAACGGCTAGGAATGTCTTATTTTATTAATATAAAAAAAAAAAAAGACAGTATATTTTGTTATTACTTTGAATAGAAACTTGTATTTTTTTTGTTAGTTTATTGATAACTAACGGCTTCATTCCATTTATAGATATTTTTCAGATTAAACCTTTATATAAACTTTCTATCATAAATCATATAATATTTGTTTATCGATAAAAGGGTAATCAGACAAACGCCTTTTTACTTCATTATCTGAATTACTCATAAAATATATTTGTAAGTATTTTGGTTCTTCTAGATTATTGGATAATAGATAACGAGGGAAATGTTATACTTGATCTTGAACTTAAAATGTCGGTATAGAGTTGTAATGCATAATTTCTGTAGAACCAAACGATGACATTTGCAAAGCCAAATTATACACACGATGTTTGATTCTTGATTAGAACAATTTAGAAGACTTTTTAATGGTTCAGATAAATTAGATCTGCAATGTCTTTTTAAAAAAAAAAACTTTATATCTTGAACAATTAAGACTTGATGGTTTGGTGATTGATAATTATCATTACGGTGACATTTTTTTAAATAATAATTGTTCAATTATTGTAAATTATTTAATTAGTTGATTAAAATGTTCTACGAAATTTTTCTACAAGGTCACAAGTGCTCTTGTATCTGTATGTACGATAAAATTATACTGACACCGAGTTGTCATGTGGTCTTCAAATTACTCATTAAATAGATTTGGAGAAACTGCGGATTATCAATAGGCATTGACATCAATAATTCAGTTTTTACGGTACACCTAACATTGCATTTTCAAAATTACGTACTTTAAATGTGAGATCCCAAGTATTGGATTTCCCAAATGACGAAAAACATTTTTTTTTGTCTTAAGGGGGTCGGAAGCGCTCCGATTCTAAGGAGTAAACGATAGGCATTTAGTTTAGCAGTTGAAATTGCGTACTGCTGTTGTGTGAGTAGTAAATGAACATTTGTGTGAGTGTCCAGCACTCTACCACTACTACCCGCATATTGTACAACGATGTGATATTCATTACAATTTACAAAACCGGTTTTAGTCAATTAACTTTATCTAATAATACAATAACAACAGTCAACATTTGTGAACAGAAACTTCTTTTTCGTTGGATTCAGCTTTTTGACATACAGCACAAAATTTATTTCTAATTCCCATAAAAAGTATTTTTTTGTTCGGTATCCAATAATTGTCGCCTGTATAAAATAATTTATAATGTTTTTTTTTTTTTTTTAAAAAACGACTTATTGAATTTTTTATACATTTTTAATCACAAAATACTGCGAAAGCTTAGGGACATGATTTCAACAAATTTAACGTAACTTAAATCCTTTATAAAAAAATATAAAGAGTTACATTCAACTTTTATATTTTCAAATCGTTGGTATGAATGCAACAACTTTTAAATATTTTTAACTACCAAATAATTTGTACATTTTTGTGTTTTCATCAAAATATTATGCTTATAAAAAATAAAATAAACTGTAAACTTTTTCGATATACTTTTGTAATTGGTAAATTAATTACTTACAAAAAACTTTAAATTACTATATTTTCAAACTTTTTTAGCTAGCGAAAAATTTCATATCAAAATTTGAAAAAAAAAATAACCCAAAAATGAAAATTTTAAATGTCTTTAAATAGTTCAAAAAGATTTAAAATAGTTTGAAAATATTATCACGTATGTAGAATACAATTTTAAGCATTTATCAATTTATTTAATCAATAATTCGAGTTTCTTTTTTTTTAATAAAATTTTTTAACTTTTGCTTTTTAGATTTAATTGTTTTGCTTAAATAACGACGTTTTTTCGTCCCGTATCTAAAATCTTTGTTCATTTTCTATGAGAACTTGGAATAAATAAAATAATAAAATATAACACCAATATCTAAAGCACTGATACTATGTGCACTGAAACATCTGAAACTACACTTTGATGTGGCACTTACAAGTAGTAAATACTAGTGTCGACTAAATCCATAGATAACTACGGCATGTACAGTATGTGTAAAAATTCATTACAGTAAATATATCAAATTATAAATATAATACAATATTTATTTTAGTTTACAATAAGTCTATATAGGGATCTATATAGTATTATCGGTTCGCTGTTATCTGACGTTGCGCACAGGCATTAAACGTTTCTTGGAAACAATTCGTACGCGCATGCACATGTCATTGTAATCGATGAAATAAAATATTTTGTCCGACAACCAAACTAATTTTAATAAATTTAGACTTAAAAGCCTGACAAAAATACGTCAACTTTAAATGATCGGATTTCAATTTTGTAAAAAGATTTGAGTTGATCAACCTTTTTTCTAGGTTATTGTGGAAGTCGATTTTAGAATAACTGTTTAACATTCTTAAAAAAGACAGTAAAATAAATCTAAAAATTAAAAAAAAATTGAGAAACTCAAATAAGATTTAAAGACAATTTTTAAACAAATATCAAAAATCGGTTTCCACATTAACCTAGAAAAAAGGTCGATAAACTCAAATCTTTTTACAGAATTGAAATATGATGATTTTAAGTATGCATAATCTTATCAGGCTTTTAGGTCTAAAACGTGAAATAAATACGCTGCTTCCAACCGCCTTAAGTAATAATAATTTCGAATCATCAGATTAATTGGCCAGCAAAAAGTGTTATGGACATTGTATAGATTCCGAAGGAGTGAGAAAAGGTGACAGCACTACTTTTCCTGACGTACAACTCATGCCGGGTGTTCCATTGCTGAATTGCAACAGCTGACAATATTAGCATACTTTGTCCATTCCAACGATAGCATTTTTTGAACGTGCAGTGTAATTTGTATCTAGTGCATATTCATACGCAAGACGAACAAATAATGCACATGTAAATGAGCGGCTGTTTCGCATTCTCTCTCGATTTCGTGCTGTAACTATGCCTATGTACTGTTCACGCTTTACCCTTGTCCTCGATATTATTTGTCGCAGACGTTCATCAAAATACCTTAGAGATACTGGTGCGTGAAAAGAAAATGAATATATTTATGTATAAGTATATAATTTAAAACTATTTAAAGCGATTCCTTCTATATATTCCTACAACTATATCGATACGACTAAATATTTTGTTTCTATGAAGACGGGTTCCAATACTACGTGGTGTTCGGTTCGGTATGATACCGCGTGAAACTTTTGATTCGCTGAGGCTCGTACGGCATGATGAACATATATTTCCAAGAATATTTTTTAAATAAATATACAACCAATTTACATTTAATTTACTTGCTAAGAAAAATTAATCAATGGAACAATTCAATATATTATGTTAAACGTTGCTTAGATGTTGTATACATATATTCGTCATAATAATATACATATTTACTACTACAAATACTAACGATTATAAAAAATTTAAATTAGCAGAAAAATATTTGAAACCATTTACGATTCGTTGCAATTACAATATTTAAAATGGAAAACTCGACTTAACTTAGTATTTAATCAAGATTTTTTTTTTTTTAATTTTAATCAAGATATTTTTTTTTCAATTAAGGTCTTGTCAAAAAAGACATTTTAAAAACTATTTTATATTTACTAAACGTCAAACTAAAAACTAACCGAGGGGAAGTTAGAATTTAAAACACGAGTTTACTCTGTTTTTCAGTTTTATATATTTTATAACAAAACAGATACCTAAGTTAACTTTTAAATTTTTCATCACTTAGTTAATAAATAAAAACTACCTGAAGTAATACGAATCAGAAAACTGATTGGTATTCAGTGTAAAATCCCAAACAAATTAATACCTCAAGTTTAGTTTCAACACGATTCGCTTGTTTCAATTACATTCTTATGGACATTATTTACACATGGTATACCAAGAAGAATTATTAATTCAAAGTTGAGACTCGTGGGATAATTAAATCTACATAACCCATGCTACCACCATAATTTATTCAGTCTTCTTGTGACACTCTGTATAATATACGAGTATATTAATTATAAATATACGTGTGTCCAAAATCTGGAAACTTGTAGAGTAAAATCTGTTTCAAATGTCAAGTATAAAAATGTTCCTAGTTTAATATGAATATTTTACATATTTCATTATGTTTTATGTTGATAAAATATAATATTATTTTTTACAAATTTTTCTCTGTGCATAAATAATAAAAACAAAAAACAAAAAGAAATACGAGCTTACTAGTACTTGTACTTTATACATACGAATGTCATACTCTTGTTAAAACAATATAAACTATTAAGTCAATATTGATTCAAATTTTTAACTGCATAAGTCTACCGCAAGACAACTTATTAATCTTTTTGTTTTTCACTATCGTTTAAATTTATCGTATCCGTTCTTAATTTGAAAACTATAGAATTCTCTATAGCTAGAGTCCAAAGCTGTATAAATTGCCATAAAATCTGTTGAAATAAAAAAAGGCTTAATATATAATTACACATAGGTACCAATAACAATACGAATTTAATAGTCTAGCCTCTCACAAGAACCTAACAAAAATAATTACAAATTTTACGAAATGACTAATTGTCAAATATTATTTTTATGCATATTAAGTTTTCGGAAATAATGGCATGACATTATTTTCTTTCCCCTAGTGTATTTTTTTCATTTTAAACATTCCGTTCGCCTTTTTATTAAACATTTGGGGGAAGAGTGTGTAATATATCATTTCTGTTGTTTAAAATATTGTATTAAACGTTTTAAAAATAGTTTCCGAATAAATTTATCATTCATATTATTACACCTACATTGCTATGTTACTAAGAAAAGTTTTCATACAAATATTTTCTTACTATCTGCTACATAAAAATAAGTGCAATACGTACAACAGAACTGTATCATAATATCCACGTGTAAAATATGAAATAATATACACTTTGAGTATATCTCACTCCTTCATTTTTAATTTTGTAACAGAAAACTATACATTCTTTAAAAGTTTATAAAAATATCGTGTGATTTTAGTAATTCATTAAAAAAATATTTTATTATTAAAATCCCTTGGTTTTTAAAAAATTGGTACGTATTATTGTCATAAATGTAATTATTTTGTAGAATAAATAGCGTGCTGTAGAATTGTTGTATTACGAATTCAGATTCATGGAGTCTTAACAACGAGTAAAGGTACGCATTACATTTTAAGAAAACATTTTTATTTTCACTGGATATCTTATTTAACTAAATATTCAATTGGCATTACAATAATGAAATTGGTTTTTAAATAAAAACTTTCAAATTTGAAGATTTAAATATTATATTGTTGTAATTATTTATAAAATTATTTAATAGATCGACTTTATCGTTTTTTTGTGACAACAATAACACATAACAAAACTTAGCCCAACAAAACAAAGTGTTCAATTGTTCAACCATAATATTAGAGCTCAAATATGAAAAAATAAAAAAATATTATTAAAAATCGATATTTCACTTTTGATTTGCTTATTTCATACCAAGTTTTTAGTTTTCCTCGCATGCATATTTAAATTAAAGTATGTATATTTCATATATTTCAGCTATTACATTTCTTTACATTTCCCGTATAAATAATTTTAAATTAAATCAAATTTAATATTTTGATAAGTTTTTTATTTGATGAACTAGTCAAAAAAAATCCTTAATGCATTAAAATGATAACGATGGCGCAGTTTCATGTATTATCATTAAAATGTATCACTAATTTATCAATATATCGTTTATTGCGTTATCTTTTTTTTACGCCATTGTATTTATATTTTTTGAAAGATCGACTTGAAATTGTTCAATCACGTAGTGTTCAATATTTTGTGTAGTACGAAAAAAAAAAATAAATTAATATTAAATGCTACGGAAAAATATTTATTACAGAAGTTTTCAACAATTTATTTATGTATACTCGAAATAGTTTTGTTGGCCGCAGCTAAAACAAAATACCACTCTGTTTTATACGATCCTGCAATGTAATTACTGAAATATGTTTACAGCAATGAAAAGGTTAATGAACTGAATATCCAGTTCGCGAAAAATAAATACAAAAACTTGATTTTACTACCAAATGATTAAACATTTAAATAAAATTTAATTTTAAGTACTGTTGTAAAAAATTACGGTTCACGTAAAAATAAATAAAGACATATTTTTCAGTAAAAAAATATGATGTAGAATTACTCCTTAGAATTTTTGTTAGAAAATATATTGTTTTTCGAAATTGTTCATCGGTATATATATTTAATTGAACAAAATATTAACAATACGCGAGTATAAAATATAATATGACCAATATGTCATTCAGTCAGTGCTTATGCATTTATGATTGTAAGCTCTCAATTGTTCTTATAGTCAAACTGAAATGCAAATTTATTATAAAACATACCTATAGACGATTTTGAAAATATATTTCCGCCTTACGTAAATTTATTAACATAGCACCCTATGACTAATAAACATTTACAATCATATCTGTATACGTTTCTCTTTGGACATAATTTATGTGATTCTTTTACAATTTAAATCAATTATTTTATATTTTGCTGGAGTGTTGATGTTGTTTTAAAATATATTAACATGGTTATCTATAGCCATTACACAAGATAAAAAACCCAACCAAATTGCAATGAAATAAAAATTCATAATAAAATGTATAAGAATAATATTTTTACATTTAGTGTTATTAATTAAGTAAAATACACGAAATATTTAGAAATAACCATCGACCAGGACTTAAAATGGGACTCACACATACGTATCATAAGTATAAAACTACGAAAATTACATTATATATATTAATGAAAGCAAAATATTAAATGTAAAAGTACTACGCATGATTTTTTTTGCTATGGCTCAATCTATTCCATAATAAGGCTTAACTGCTCGTGATAGATTAGGTATCGTAACACGCAATAAGATACTGATAGTTCAAAAAAGCATGATTAAAATAATATTAAACAAGCCCAAAAATTATTACAAGCACTCAAAGACTTTAACGTTATACTTGCACAACAACTATTTTATATAAAATGCATTTTATTTTACATACAAATTTAATCTGATCAGTTTTAAACCTACATCCTATAATAAACAACAGAAAAATAATATAGAGATCTCTACTAGAACATTACAATCAAGTCTATATTATTGTCAAATAAGCTTAAAAAGGTTCTTTATTTCCTCGTGTAATTAACTATGTATCAAATTATATACTCAAAGAAAACATTAAAATATTTTATTTAATAACATTAATTCAGCCAATAGATTGACGTTTTAATGTTTCTAGTATGTTTAAATCCATTTTAAGATTAGTTTGTGCTTATTTGCATCCCCATTCCTACAAGATGTATGCAAATACAAAAATAACCGTTATAGAAATTTCAAGAACTAATTTTTTACCCAGATTCTACGCTTATTCTCTATAGCAAAAGGTATAATAATAACAACGTCAAATACCGAGAATCATCGATGGTGACTTTTTATGAATATAAATTATACCGAACGAGAACTTTTTTTTTTTGTATTTATCGAACACCAGTAATAACCATAAAAGGGAGCAGCTGCTATAAAGGGAAAAATAACTCATAAGATAGATAATCCGAGTGATCCTTCTCGCGCGCAACAAGGGCCATCGCAAACACGTCACGATGCTGTTTTTGCTGCGGTCGTCTCTCACGTTATAAGAAAACGATAACGATAATGTCGCTACATGCACATTTTTCTAGGGTCATATCGTACGCGACGATTCAGTTCGGAATCGAATACTTATTCACGCGAGAGTGTTGTACCTATACGAGTTTTAAGGGCAGCGAAAGAGTCGTTACATGTTATATTGTATGCAATACTGCATTGTTCATTATAATTCCTCGGTTCACACTCGACAATCGGTACTCGCGGAAAACGTCTTATCGGTGAAATCTTTGTACAATCGGGATCATGCCGTTTACGAAACGGTCGACGGGATAGTGTTGGGAGGGAGGGGGGATTGTGAAGGGTAGAAAAGGCCACGAGGAAAACAATACTATATGTATACATTCACACAAAGTGAAAAAGCTCTTTTTAACGCACACATAGACCATGAGGGAAGGGTGTATATTTTTAAAAATCGCGCGCGCGCGTGTGTGTGTGTGTGTGTGTGTACGTATGATATCGATTTAACGCTATTGTCTTTGACAAAGCCGACTCTTTTCTAGTGTATATGCGATTGTGTGTGTGTACGTGTATGGGTGTATATATAATATATATATATATATATATATATATATATATATATGCGATACTGAAACAAAAGAAGCAAAAGCACATTGGACGAAAAAACTAAAATAAAACGTTTTCACCACGCGGTTCGTTAGGGGCTCCATTGAACGTATCTTTTATTATTATTATTATTATTATTGTATACGTTTTCCCTCCGTTTCTTCCCCATTACTCGCGTATACCGTGTAAATGAATTTATATAGGTATATAATAATACGTATAGGAATTTTCCCCAACTGTTGTTTAATTGATGTTAAATTGAGCGAACCTGAGGGAGAAAATCGCTGGGATATGCTCGGCGGCCGATGGAGGGAGTGGATTTTCAATTATACAGTGCCTATTTTTTAATTTATGTCCAAATTCGCTGAAAACTGTGATTCTTCCGTTATCGCGGGTCTGGTAGATACTACGCCCCCTACGCTCAATATTTACCATACATTTTAATAAATTGCAATTGTATTCGTTTGTGGAAATGCGGTTGCATGGGCGCGCGCGAATTAGCCCGGCGAAAAGGTATAATATAAAAGCCTCGCACCCGAAATCTAATAAATGTATTAATATTAATACCGGAATATATTTGAATTTACGTATGTAAATACAAATGCATATTTATACAATGAAATTATGAAAAGCGAACCAGAAAACATGAGGAGAACAATGCTGTAATTTGCGTTTTATTTCAATGGAAACTTTTTTCTCAATTAGGTGTTATATTTTTTTCTATTTCAAGTATATTTTTATTTACTTGAAAATATTAAAATGTTATAGGGTTTTTATTTCGTATTTTGATTAGGAAAACTCGTGAATATTTGTATATAATAATATAATGTTTATGAATTGTAATTATTTTTTATTTAAAACTGTATAAATAATGAAAATTTAAAAACTATCAGTCAAAAAAAATGAATACTGCATTATATTAAGAAGAAAATATATTCTCATCCTACCAGCTTATTTAGAATACAAAAAAAAAAAAAAAACCGGTTTGAACCGGATGATCGCATTCTATAATAGTACTTAGCAAATCGTTTCTATTAATCGTATTACTGTGGACAACTTACAATATTTTACTCGGTCAATTTACATATTTTAAGCAATTAATATGGGTTTTTAAAACGCAGGTACAACATAAATTTCCTGTGTACAATTTAATGACGACCAATTGTCATGGAAACAATCTTGGGGTATTTATTTTGAATATAAGATTATGTCCCTTAGCGATTAGTGTCAATAAATAATGTTTTAATGTTAATTGTAGTCATGATTCAACGGTAAGAAAATACGATATGAAGAAATTTTGCTAATATAAGTATATAATAGTATTAGTTTAAGACATAAATATTTTGTCAATGAATTACGTAAACTATATCAGATACTACATTGTTCAAACACCTTCTATTGTATTAAAACAATGTAGACTCATGAAACGGTTAATTTAATCGCTGCATATTTAAATTTTTCTTTTCACCAATGTAATAATTAAATAATCTATATAAATAAAATAAAATCTGATAAGTTACACCATTTATCACCCAAGAACCACTCGACCGATTCTGATAATATCCGATTTGTTGGATTCGTCTCTGCCCCGAATAACAGAATAACCATTAAAATATATCTGAACGATGTATGTAAAATAGATAAATAAAATATTAATCTATAAAGATATTATTAGAACAGTTTAATCCTATTCTAATCGTATTTAATGTAACGCCGACATGGCGGTTTTTTGCATCCAAACTTTCAATATCATCGATGGAATTACCCGATATCAAGTTGATAGATATGTAAACTGCATTGGCGATTTGAGGTATATCTTCATTCTTATTTACGAACGTCATCTCTCTGTTCTACATTCGGCGGTGCATCTAGAGAATGGTCAACGAGTATATTTCCCTGCGTTGAAAGTTGCTCAATGTGCCGAAACATCTCCAGCGACAGCATTGACCAGTTAATCTGTAGAATTGGCAAAGCGATCCGTTTGCACGAACGTTGCTTTACTCGGAGATGCCATGTTATTACTCTTGGAACGCTTCATCGAATAAATACCAACGTCGGGAACAAGGCGATATGATATTAGATTATTGATTTTGGCCACTATTCGTACGAGATCAGACATTGCGGTAGCAGTTGCTTCTTCCAGAATAGCGACCACATTGTTAAAAGAATGTCGTGCGGTTCATTCAGCGTTAAAATTGCCGGCATTCAAACTATTGAGCAACCGATTCAAAATACTCCGTAATGGTTAACATTTTAGTAGCATCTAAAATAATGTACAATGTTACTCAAATGCGCGTTGGAAATACTTAACAGGACATTGGATGATCTGCGATATGACTCTTGATATTTTGGAGGCGCAATTATTTTACCGTTAGGCGATTTTCACCAAACGATTTTCATCCAAGATGAACTGGCGAGGATGAAGTCACCAACTATGCAACTGAATTTTTAAAGTCCTTGGATGTACCGGGTTTATACAACTAAAGATGCGATTGGTAGTCATTATACTTTGAAATCTAAACCAACCAAAATAATGCAATGGAACAATGCATCCGATTAAAAAATTAAAAATGTCGTTTATCACAAGTTGACCATGGCCCACTATAGAAATACATGATATTTCTTAGTTTTATTAAATCATTATTTTCTGTATATATATTGTCCTAATGAACTATTGAACTTAAAAAATTATTTGTATTCATTTTATAACATTAAATAAAATCATAAATTAAGTTTAGCTAAAAGGTATTTTTACATTAATTGACTTTTAGGCAGTACGAAGTTTGCCGGGTCAACTAGTGAATAATAATATAAGTGTTGGTTTTTAATAAAATAGATAAATGTTGTAACAAAACATTGTCAACTGTATACGTTATAGGTAATAATTTGGAATTGTAACCATGATATTGAGGGTCTAGTATTAAAGGAGCGTAGCAATAAATTCCTTAATTTCCAGAAAAGAAATTAAAAAAAGAACCGGATGGGCCTCGCTCTGCTGTACAGTTGGTGGTGGAGTGCACCTCGTTTATAGGATAGGTCATTATTACAATGGGTTTGTTAAATTTGAATGCAATGATAGATATCATTGTATACGAATAATGATTCTGAACGGAGTTAATATGTTTGTCTAGGATATAATACATTATTATTTATAAACATTGTAAAAAGTATATTTTATTTTGAAACGATAAATATATTTTTCAATTAGGATGGGTTGGCAGTTGCATACAGCGATAGTTTGTCAGTCTAGAATATTATACATTATATTATATTTTACATGTAATTTTATGTCAATATTCGCTGTTCAAACGCTTATAAAAAAAAATTGTGCCTATGGGTTTTAATAATTTTTGAATGACAATAAGAACTACTTCTGTGGAATCTTCTATTAAATTTTCAAGTATTTTGTACGAGCCAAATTTTTTTTAATCACCGATTATAAAAATAAAATGTAAAAAAATCGAATATTTTAAATGCCTATAAGTGGCTTAAAAATCAATATAATATTTTGAAAAAAAATATGACATAAAGGAAATACCAATCTTAACAGCTGGTAGAAATTTCAAAAATCTGCGACTTATACTTTTTGAATTATAACAAATATTTAAAATCGTTTGAGAATAAATTGCTATTTTATGGAATTTCGTAAATATTTAAATTTCAAACAGTCATAAAATTTTTTCCTCTAAGTCCAGTAGAAATTTTTTTAAAGATTCTATCACTCTGTTCAGAATCTAAAATTTTATTTTCTATTTTGATAGATGTGTAAAAATGAATTTAAAGTTTTGATTTTTTTGTATGTCCTTATTAACTTGTAACTTTAACTATTACTTTATCAAAATTTCTACTAATAAATACTTTAAAAAATGAATATTTTATACCAATAATCAAAATATCGCATTTTTGGTTGTTACATTTCTTTCATCCTAGACCCTCGATATTTTAAATAAAAAAAACTAATTCTTATATAACATATCATAAGCACACATATGAGCTATATTAGGTTAATTATATAGTTATATTTTTTTTGTAATTTAAAACCTAATCAATTATCATCTTAATTCACTGGAAAATGACCTTTATTGTTCATTTTATTTATATTTATACATAATTTATTATCTAATGAATGCTGTTAATATTTCTGACCTTCTCGATGAGCCTTTTTATTTTTCTACATAAAAGGGAGAAATATAGACCACAAGAATTCGATATCTCCAGCATAAGAGGCAATTATTATTAATGCATCAGGATGTGTTTAAGGGTGAAATGCCCGTTTAATTAAACGGTGGGGGACGTGTGAACTCTATGGGTGAAAATAATGCTTCTGGATGAAATTTATTATGAAATGCTTACGAACGAAAATCAATACTAATGATTCACATTTGCCGCAATTTTACAGATGAATGCCTTTTCTGAATGTTTAGATTGATTGTTTGATGAGACTCGTGTAGACAGCAACAACTGTACAATATTGCAATATATTAAATAATAACGAAAATTGTGGACACGTTATTTTTCAAATAATAGGTAGTTACGATAGATATAATTGATTAGCGGTATTGTGATTTTCAAGTTTACTATTCTGACGTCATTTTATAAACGAAATTTTTATTTTTATCGAAAATTATAATAATATAGAACACTACATACAACAGTATCACTATTGTTTTAATAATTTATAAACGATCGGTCCTTTGTCAATTTAAATCGTATTTAATATTTTAGCTTTTTATAGATCACTCGGTATAATATTGGAAATGCAAATATTTTACATCTACTGTTAATTAATTTTTTTTATTATATGATTGATTTCTTTTATAATGATACAAAATTATGAAAAGTATATGATAATATGTATATGTAAAAAATAATAATATGATACAAAAAAAATAATGAAAAAAAGACTCATTTTAATAATAAATAAATAAAAATTAATAAAAAAAATTAATATTTTACCTTTTTATAGACATCTCGGTATAATATTGGAAATGCAAATATTTTACATCAACTGTTAATTAATTTTTTTTACAATATGATTGATTTATTTTATTATAATACAAAACTATAAAAGTATATGATAATATATTTAAAAAATAAAAATACTATACAAAAATATAGTACTCATTCAGTATTCTATATTATATAATTAATAAGAATAAAAATTTTGTCTCCAAATTGTGAAAGTGCTATAACTCGTTTTGCATTTTATCAAATGTTTATTATGACGTTAAGATATCTACAATTCCAAAGAACGATAGATATCCTATGATTAAACATTTTAAAACCTGTTTCCCTTGTGGTCATAAAAAAATACCATTTTCACTGAACTTTTACACATCACATTTAATACGAGTATTATTAAGGATCTGAGTTGTACATGCATTTGATTGATATAATATGAATTGATGATCGTTGAGATTAATAAAAGCTTTATTCATTCTCGTAATGTATATTCATACTCGTACAATGAATACCGCTAACATAAATGTGCGCTGATAAGTTGATTGACACTTATATTATAATTTCTATGGTCAAGATATTTATTTTGTTTTTTTAAAAATTAAATAAAATTTATGTTTAATCTTTTTAATGCCCAGATACTAAATGGACATAAAAAATTATGAAATTAAAAACATAAAAATGTAAGTGAGATGATATACTATACTTAAATGTTCAGACTATTGAAAATATGGTTTACTTCATCAGGAACCCCAAAAACAGTCTGATTATGATATTTAGCCACCGAGTTGATCATGTATAGCTGTATATAATAATGGGGTGGCACACCTATATGGTTTTATCGAATATTGAGGTGGAATTTTCAAATCGAATTCCCGAAGCCTCGAGGTCTGATTAAAGCCAGTAATTCTTAACGCAATCTAATAATTTGCTGTAAATACCAAAAATACGAGACGCAATATAAATTTAATCATATAGCGTTAAAACTTAATAATTTGATCGCTAAAACATCGCACCCACTTGAGGTTTTATAGAATACCAAACTTTCAAGTTATTAAACTAAAAATGTACGTGTATGTGAATATGTGGATATGTGTTTTACGTACATGTATATTGTAAATAACTAAACACTGGTAACATAATAAATAACCGTTGGTGAAAGCACAGAATATAACTACTTTGAACTATAAGTAAGAATTATGTTATATGCGTTACAATAACATTTTTGAAATCAATCATACCTTAGGAAAGAAATTCATTTACAAACTTATTGTGTTATAATGTAGATATTTTACTTTCGTCAATGTAAAGTAAAATACAATTTATTAACTTAACTGTTATTCAAACTTAAAAATGTAGATAAACATGATTCATCTGACAATTTTTATTTAAAAAGTTATAGCATAACAGAACACGACCAGATTATGATTGAATTAATTGTGTATTATTATTGTCATTTTAAATTTTATATTCCACTATACTAAAAATAGTACTGACCACTGTTATTTTGGTGTTAATAATACAATTTTAGGAAGTCTTCATTCTCAGTATGTTTCCATATATGTTCTGTAATAGTATTATTTCGACTTTAAGCTATAAAATATTAATTAATACATTTATAAATGGGTACTACATTACATTAATGTACTAATCAAACAAAAATTGAAAACAATATGTGATTTTTATTAATTTTATAATGCATTAAAGTTTTCAATATTTTTTTCGGACTACAATAATAATAAAAATATGTACAATTTTAAACATTTTTACATTGATGGAAATTGCTTTATTTCAAAAGTTTGAAAATGTGGCACAAAATTTTGTTTTGATTAAAAATTACTTAAATGCTTATGAATACCCAAGTATTTTATTATTCCTGTTTAATCAACTATAAAAAAAATATATAATTTAATATATAAACCATAAGTTTTTTGATCAAAATTTAATATTTTATATTTTATATCCTTTATAGTATCATATATTTAAAAAGAGGCTTACATTGTAGAGAATATTCTGTCGTTGGTTTGGAAAAACTAAAAAACAGTTGTAACCGAACTGGTCTAATACTACTTGGATGGCATAAAAAAAAAATTAGAAAATATTCCTTAAAATATTCTCTTTATAACGTTGATATTATGATTATTGTGGAAATAATTCTGTATTGTAATAATAATCATATAAGTTATATTTCTGATGATTCTACATTTTTGCCATTTTTTAACGTTCATCTATTCAGGAATAAATATCAATATTCAGATTCTTCTAAATATAAACATACGTCAAAAGAAAAAGAAATACTATGTCCAAAGAAATGTCTGCGAAATTTAGTTATCAAGCTAACAAGAAAGAACAACAGGAAAATTATAAATATTTACCCATAAGTAAATCAATGAATTATAAAAGCCTCACATTTTAAGATCGATAGTGAATCGAAATTTCAACCATATATGATTCATATATTGTTTTATTTAAATAATGTTATGGTCTTAAAATTAGTTTAATATGTTTAATACTTATATAAATATTTTAATAAATAATTATTTAGGAATGTAAAATTATAAAATAATGATTATGATAGTTATAACTGCATGTTTAGATAATTTTGAAATTTATAAATTTATAACTAGATATATTTGGAATTTTTTGATAAAATGAAAACACGAATATGAAAAAAAAAAAAAAATTAAAAGTTCGTCGATTAATAGCTATTTTCTTTCAATATATTCCGTTATAAACATATTTAATATAAGTAAACTGAATTGTATTAGACTATTTTCTATTAGGTAATCATTGATTGGAAAAATCGTTAAAATATAGTAATCGTTTATTTGTACTATTTTACTATTTGGGAGCAAGTAGTTAATATAATACGTTAATTTCTGTAATCATTATTTATGTGTATTTTTGAGTATACATTTTTTTTGTGTTCAAATAATATGGGTGTATGGTATGTGTATGTGAGTCTGTGATTACGAGAGAATAATTTCAAGCTAATTAATTTTTACCTAAATATGTTAATATGAAAAGTACAAAAAAAAAACTACAGGAAAAACAATGTTACGCTTTTATTTAATTTCCATACTACAATGGTTCACTATAAATTAAATTACCTTTACATAAATAAATTGTTTACTTACACTTGGAAAGCACAAAATAATTATTTTTAAAACAGTATACATTGTTTAAATGCAACAACGTACTTAAACAAAATTATGATTAATCTTGTTTATTTTTTCTTCTTAAATATAGTTTTACAAATTCATATGGTTCGACATATTAATGTGACGTCACGTAGAACTGTTTGTATTATTTAAACGAACACTCTTAATATTAGCTCTGTAAAACAACATTTTTATTAATTTTATGTGGATTATATAAAAAAAAGTCGTGTTTACCGTTCGAGAGTAGATAACAGAAAACAGAAATCAAATGGCGTACATATAGATTTTGTACATAGTTTATTTTCCTCGATAGTAATGATTTTAAATCAAAACAAGCAAATATCTTTCAGAGAATTCCGTTAATAGCTAGATAATTCTTAGCTTGACCGTAATGCAAAAAATAACGTAACGAATAAAGGATGACTTTTTGCTTTCAAAATAACGATGATAATAAATAAAATAATAATAATTATAATTTGCAAAGGAAATGGTTTAAGTCTAAGAAAAGAATGTATAGGTAAGTATACGATTAATGATCCCAAGTCTCCAAAAACGTTTTGCCAAGTTTGTTAAATGACGAAGCAAGAAGAAAAAAAGTCCGCGTAATTAATGAATCCAAAACTAATCGTCTGGATAATTCGGTGCAAGGTAGAATGGAATAGAGAAAAATACACCAGCAATCCATCAATGAGTCCGTGCCCAATCAATTAAATTAAACATTGATAAGGGATACCGTTGATGCGTAAACACGTTCGATTCTGCGAGGTGATTTTCTAGAAAAAGCTTTTCAACTAATTGATTGGAGGATTATTTATTATTAAATTCAGATACTACATCGTACAGCCGTCGAGATGAACAGGTAAGTAAGTGATACGGAAAAAGAGAAGAAAAGAGGATGATCAAACGGAGTTGATATCAACCTTTTACGCGTTAACTCCATTTCAAACCATTTAATCTGAACTTAAAATATTATTTATCCAATATAAGATTTATTTGATTTATTTCCTAAGATCGTTTTACTTTTTGAACGAAAGAGCAAAAATTATAGTTTGTAATGAATTTTGTATAATTTCAATGCATATTTATATATTTACATATTTATATTTTGTTGCAATAAAATATACTACAGAAAATCTGTTTGTAATAAATTATGAATTGTAAATATAATGTTAATTTTTATTATATAATGTATAAACTTTAAGAACATTCTGTAAATGATCTTAAGTAAGCTGTATTTTGCTTTTCTAGACATGCCTTCTAGTAACATATATAATTTCAAAAATGTACTGTGTTAATATATATATATATATATATATATTTATAAATATTTTAATATTTATTTTATAATAAACAATATTCAGAATTTTAGGATTTTTTTATTATCAATATTGATTTGATAAAATCCCTTCAATTTTATTTTATTCATATGTTAAAAAAATAAAACAATTAAATCGGTGATATAATGTTAAAAAAAAAATACAAATTTGGATGTGTAGCTTTCTTGATACAACAATTGATATTGACATTTTATGATCAGTATTTTTAAATTATTTATTAATTTCAAATTATTCTAATAAATATCATTATCTATACCTATCATTGAATGTTTTGATTAATTTTGTAATTCAAAAATAATTGTTGATTCTTTCAATTTACCATACAATTTCAAAGAGCTCTTTTTCTTTTAGAATACTTATTTAGAATAATAATTAAGAATACGACAGATTCAATTAAACTGTGAGAGTTACTTCTGTGTCTTCAAAAGAATATTTTTTCCTACATTTTAAGCATTTTTCAAACAGATAATTATAAAGGATTAATTATAAAGGAGTAGGTACATGGTTAAATATTATTTAACCTTTCCTTTTTTATTTTACTTAAGTTTAAAAGGAAAAAGCAATTTTAGTTACCATTAAATGAAAAATAAGTCGGAATAATGAGAACATATTTTACTATTTTTTAATTGTTTAGAGTTCCGAAGTACAATATTTTTTTTATATTCATATTTTACGACAGTAAAGTCATAAATATTTGTATTCTTTGCTCGGAACGAAAAAGTAAAATTAAAAATGATAATTTATTCAGGAAAAAAGGGATACACTCAATTTAATACAGCTAAATAATAAACATTATTTGAAATTAACACATTATAGATTGATGCCGATTGCTTGTCGGCAGATTTCATTTAAAATCACTATCACTGAGTGATCACCAAATATTCGATTTATACTACTCATTATATCTCAATTGGTACGTTTCTAAATCCATGTCAGTATTATCTATTATTGCCAATTCGGTCTCAAATTTCTATCAATACATAATAAATTCAGCTAAACTCCCTCTTTATAAAGACACGTATACGAACAATTCATGATTCTCTTATTTTCTCTCCTTATGTTCAATCTGGAAATCAATTTTCAAATTTGTCATATGATAATTTTAAAGATATGTCTCACTCCTCAGTTAATGAAGCTTTTTAACATTTTCTTAATGATCATTTTTCAAATTTAATCGCTATTTATACCGATGGATCACTGTCTCCCCTTTCTGCCGGCTATGATTTCTATATTCTGGAGTTACACAATTATTTTAAAAATAATCTACTCTCTTAATCTTCTTCCTTCTTGGCAGAGTGATATGCCATTATTGAAGACTTAACATTAATTTCTAATTTTACTCCGAATAATTATTTAATATTCTCTGACGTCATGCTTTTAAGCTTTAAACTCTAACCCATTCAATTTTGTCTACCACCACTTGTTCTTCATATTAGGTAACATGTTTTCTTCTTAAATCATATAAATTATAATTTATATGATTTAAGAAGAAAACATGAAATGAATATTAAATGAATATTATAATATTCATTTAATTTGGATTCCCAGTTGTACTGGGAATTTTGGCAATCAGGTTGCTGAAAAACTAGTTCAATCCACATATAATACGCTCTTCTTTTACTCAACTTCTCCAGTTCAATTTTAACTAGAGTCCCTTATTTCACGTGTACACGTAAAATAAAGGTTTAATTTATATAACCCATGGCTTAAAATTTCACGAGTATTTATGATTTTATTTACGTGAATCCGTGAATTATTATAAAGGGTTTTTCAATAAGGGCGGGTATTATATTTAAAACGTAATTGGCATACTTTAAACTTTAAACAAAAAAAATAATTTCGTTAATACCTCACACACAGCTTGTTTTATTTCATTTCAACATCGGCCCGCTCTTATTGAAAAACCCGTTATTCACGTGAATCCGTGAATTGCATAATCACGTGAATACGTGATATTATATAACCACGTTCGTCGCCATCGGTCCTTGTATATAGTGACTAGTGACCTTTTACCTATAGATTCTTCTAGTGCTTTAATACCATATCAATTTTGTAAATGTCTTATTAAAGAACCTGTAGTGCAGCCATACCCAACTTTTTCTTTTCACCATTTTGCAAGAAAACTTAAATCTTTTAATGAATATGATTGCACTCAAACTAAAAGCGTCGTATACTACCTTAATATCTTATCATCAAGGTATCGATAAAGTCACCTATCCAATTACCAGATTAGACACACGCATCGGTACTACGAGTTCAATAAAGATAAATAAGCATGAAGTTAATCAATAAAATTATAAATACATTTTCAAATAAAATACAAAAAATAAACAGTACCTAAGATCGGTTTTTGTAATGCAATATATGACCACCATGTAGACATTATTAACAAAGTTAACAAACTCTTTTTGTTCTATAAATTACTACTTTTTATACAATCAAATTTTCGATAAATGCCTATTCACGTGTTCACGTGAATATGATTCAGATACGTGTTCACGTGATTAAGCTTTCTATAATTTACATGTATTAACCATACGTGATTTATTTTGTTTCATTCACGTGATCACGGTATACATGAACACATACATTTATATTCACGTACAAAAACGAGACCCCTAATTTTATCCCTCTGATAAAAATATATACATCCAATTTAAGGTCCTACAACTAGAATAACCTACCGGCGAATTTTGCCACGAGATAGAAAAATATTACTCCGAATGTCCTAAATAAAACGTGGTTTAATAAACGACATCTAAATTAGGGTTGCCATAAAAGTTCAAGTACTGACCGGAACATTTACAAAAATAATTTGAACAACCTTTTTTTTCTTTTTCTGAATATTAAAATGTAGAACACATACGAAAATACAAAATCACGACAAACAAGAATATAAACATCACACGACGTTGGTTAGATTCGAGCTAATGCGAACTCAATGCATGTATGTTGACTGACGAAGTGACGCCCGATGGTGTATCATATTAGTATTTTTTGTATGTTCTATATTTAACTAACCATAATGGCATAATAGCACCACAGAATAGATAGCACAGTTCAATTATTATCAGTGAAGATAAGTTAGGAGTTTCCGACGTGAAATTCATGGTTTTAGAATACAAATATAATTTTTATAAAAATATAATTGGTACGAATATTATTTACACATAACCGGGACTTTTATAGGGTCTAGTGGGACGACCGAGACCGAAGTCATGAACTGGTGACATGTCCCGGTGTACCGGGACGTATGGAAACCCTAATCTACATAGACCATAGGTTAGATCAATTTAACCTAACCTAACCAATTTAATAATTTGCGTGTAAGACACAACTTATTACAAAGTCATTCATTTAAACTCTGCCTAAATGATTTTTCTTTCTGCACACATAATTTAAATGAATGTATCAGTGATCTTTCACATATTTTATTTGATTATCCTACTCCTCAGGTTTAACACCAAATCTTAATAATTCTCTTAAAATTCTCAACATTTGTTTTAATCGTTATTTCATACTTAATACTAAATCTGAACTGTTATAAAAATTGTAATCTCTTTTATTTTGGAAGCTGGCTTTAAAATATAAAATATTTATACACTAATATTTGTAATCGTTGAGCTATCATAGTTTACACTAGTGTAACGTGCCTCGAGTGGTTTGAGGACGCTACGATAATGTTATGATTGAATAGTACTTCTAAGTGTTTTAAATATAAGTTCAATAATTTAAACTTGAAAGAATAGAGTATGATATTTTTATTTTACACTTAGAAAAATCAGCAAAGTAATAACAAAGTAAATATGACTGTCGTAAGCGGAGTGTTTGTACTTGATGGCTGGATACGTCTGATGTTGGTGGTGAAACGGAGCCCTTATATACTCTGATTGATTTTGTTTTCGCCACCTGGTTGCCCTTGGCATTCATCGTCAAATTTGGATGATGACGTTGTTCACTATTTGTAATCCGCACGTGGCTTCTTCTCTGTTGTTATTATTTGGCCATTTCACAATTTGTTCATGGTCATTGATTTAGTGATTATGATCTGCGCGTGGCTTATTCTAATGGTACATATTATTGTTAGAATTACATTACGATTATATTACATATAATGGTGCATGTTACATTAGAAGCTATTAAAAATAAATAAATAAAAAAATAAAACACAGTATAGATTTCTCGTTAATCACATAAATAATTTATGTCCACATAATTACAAATCATACTTATAATGAAGCTTATAAAAATACTACACCAATTTCCAAGGTAAAAAACGAATAACACACATTTTTGAGAACTTATATAAGTTATTATTATATACCTATGCAAAGTAAAATAATTTTATTGATGTAATGTCACTTAACTTTGATAAAATTAATTTGAAAATATTTGATCAACTGGCATAAAAATTTTAAAAGATAACACATACATACTTACATATAAAAATTTAATACTTTATCTAGAAACTTTTAACATAATTAAATCGGAATTTACATTTTTGTTTTATCATTTTTGTACAAAAATCGTTGAACCTTCTGGAAATAAGTTATTTAAATGTCAAGAGTGATCAAGTCAAAATGCGAAAAGAATAAATTCTGCAACTCTAAATGTCTAGTTTATTGAACTTTTTGAAAGACTTTTTCCTCTATTCATCTATCTAATGGCCTTTACTGATAACCTTGAAAATAGTTGTCTAAAAATTAATTCTTTCTTTTTTTTCTTTCTGACTATTATTGAAAGATATATTTTTCTTTTATAATGTAATACTGAACTTAACTTTTAAATTATATACTAAATATAGTGGAACCTTCCAAACAGAAAAAATAAATAAAAATACGTCTTTTACTTTCTGTCAATGAAGGCTTTTAAGCAATTTTTTTTTTTTTTTTTTTGGTAATGATTTAATACAAATATTTCGTAAAATTAATTTGTTTAATTAATCTTTCTTTGTTAAATAAAAATCTCTTGGTTGGTGATTGATAATACTTATAATTGTTTATTGTTATAACTCATATAAAAAAATATATACTTAAAATAATAGCAATTATATTACTTCGTTATATTATAATCGTTATTTTCTAATTGATATTTTAAATTGTAAGAAATTTAATAGGATGTACATAACTATGTAATTACTCTGGACGATAATTAAAAATAAATAATTTGAATTATTGTTATGCACGAACATACACATGTGTTCATTACTATTTTCTTCGAGGTGAATACTTCAAATAAATTACTAAAATTGTCAGTTATTTTATCTTTATAGCGAATATGAGTACATTAAATGTACACTCTTTGTAACTTTTTTTTATTTAATTATGTTCTTAAATATAAATGTAAAATTCAATTTTTATAAGGGTAACTCTTACGGACTTTGAAATCACTGTAATGTACTCAAAATTGATTATAATCAACGAACTACATAGGTACTTAGTTTTTCCGTGAAACATTGATTTTTTTTGAAGTGAAAAAAACAAATACACTATTTAAAACAATTTAATAAATCAGCATTATATTTTCAAATATACGAGTATTTCTCGTACTTTTTTACATCAATGTATTTTATTTTATAGTTATATTTTTATTTGTGAATACGAGTATTATTTTTTATACTTGTTTTGAAATATAAAAAATTTCATAAGAATTGTTAAATTTCATTAATTAATATTACGTTTTTTTATATTTTAATTTAGTTATATACATATATGTATATATTTTTTTTTTGTAAGTTCGAGTAAAGTATTTATTAATAAATTCATTTTATACCTGCCATCTAGTGGATATAATAAGCAACTCAAAGTTTCATAGTAACTAAATTACGAATATTTTGAATTTATAAGTGAGAATACAAATTATATTACAATATATCATTATCACTATATCTGTTTATCACATTATCTATCACCTTAATATATTTTCTATAAAATACCATTTGCCCATATTTTATTTATAATTAAGTTATTACGGGTAATATTTCCTTTTTATGTATAAGTTTACCATGTGCTAACCCGCCAACTGTGCAGCGTGTTATTATTGGTTGCGCGTCAACGTTATGTTTCCGTTATAGTTCGGTCACGTTTCATTAGAATGTTTCAAGTGTCACAATAACTTCTCAATTTCATATTCATTAATTTTCTTTAGTTTTCATTAGTTTTCATTAGGCACTAAAATTGTGCTCGTCGGCTACGGACGTTGTTGACTAAAGCCTAAGCATCTGTCGGCTGTAAAGTGCAACATAATTAATTTATAATTTTTATAGATTCTATTTGATACCGAAATATATATTACATTCTACACATTATATTATTGTGGTGTTTTATAACAAAATAAAGTTCGTTGCTACGTTTGTTACGTATTGTATTTTTCTTTCGTGCCTGCTCTATCCCACCGCGCAATATTCGGTCACATTAACGTTTCAAAGACATAGGCGTGCGAACAGGAGGCAAGCTGCCTCTCCTGAGGGCTTAAGTTTTCTTCCTAATATAGTTTTAAAAAAATATTATAATTTAATTGTATACAATGGATAAAGAATAATATTGAGTGCGTAGTACACGATAGTTCTGTGTTGTCCAAATTCAAGCAAACCGCAAGTAATACAAGTGCTTAGTCGTTTACTGTTTATAGATACGTGGCAATCAGTAATCACTGTGATTTCAAGTTAATCAAAATCGCGCCAAAATATTCGTTATCAATTGTTATGTTAATCTGTTTTTAATTGTGTTAACGTGAATATTTCGGAGAAACAATCGAACGAAATTTCATTTTTTGGAAATATCCAGCTCATTTAAAGTTTTATCGAGAACAGCTGCATTAGACATGCAGTATTAAGCTAGCCATTCACGATCCGGTTTGCCGGAGAGGTCGGACTGCGCAGGCAGACTACACAGTTTTTCCGGAACGTGTGTGTAACAAGTTTGCGCAATTTTCGGGGACTGTACAGGCGGCCGGAAAAGAATCGAAAATCGGTTCTTTTGGCCTGCACAGTCATGACTGTACAGGCATACCGGAGTGTGTGCCCGTGTGTTGGTGTTACCGTCGTCCGACCGGCTGGTTCATAAATATTTTTAATATTCAACGACTGCGAAGATGATGACTGTTGGCCGGAATGTGTGTGACTGCACAGTCCGGCGTAAGGTCGGGACACACTTGTCATACACGCCTCCAATCCGACTCCGATCCAATATTGCCCCAAAAATCGGATCGGTGTGGGATTGGAAAGGGGAGAACACACATATCACACATCATGCTTTCCGACTCCACATAAAACTAGGAACTTGCAATTAGGTATGTGTGGTCTTACCTTCGACATTTAATTCCTTAGCGACTTTTTTCCAGATGATGTCTTTGTAGTCGGAGTTTCGGTATTGCTCTTTGGTTTGGTCATCAGGGGCGGATTTAAGGCACTGTGAACTATACGGCCGCATAGGGCGGCAAATTTTGGAGGGCGGCAAAATTATGTTGAAAATTTATTTTGATTTAGTAAAATTAGGTACATAATTTTTAAAATTGTATTTATCACATCAAAATCTTGAAATTGTGGTTTTTGTATTTGTTTATTTTTAGCAAAATAATATTTATATTTTCCCAGGAACTCGTCTACGACAACGACGATAGTATTGTATTATAGCTTATCCTATTGTTTAAGAAATGTTTCGTAATACTAAAATAAGGAAAAATTGCATATTAGGTAGGTATTGAAAAAATTAATTTATTTGAGGATATTTTATTAAAGAGGTAGTAAGTTTTTTTTAGATAGGGGCGGCAAATTTAATTTGGCATAGGGGCGGAAAATTGTTAAATCCGCCCCTGTTGGTCATACATTACTGTATACTTTCTCACTTCTTCAATGAGCTCCTCTGGTTTTATAGCAGTCATTTTTAAAGCCAAAGTAAAAATTTTACTTTAAGAAACGAAAAACTAAACTAATGACTTGTGTCAGACACGTGTCCCGCAGTCGGAAAACGAATAGACCGCACGACCGGAGCGTGATCGGATGTGTAATCGGAGTCGTGTAGGAGTGTGATCGGTGACATATCGGAAAGGTGGGAACTACGCCGTTCAAAGTTCACTACCATTTCCCTCTCAGACACTCGTCCGACTCCATGATCGGAGTCGGATCAGAGGCGTGTATGACAAGTGTGTCCCGACCTGTATCCAGCAAATCGTAGCGTGTATGGAGTCTCGACGTCGTCGTAGGAAATCGTTTAAAACTGTGCAGGTTAAGCTGTGCAGTCCGACCTTTCCGGAAAACCGGATCGTGTATGGCTAGCTTTAGAGAATATATCTAATTCAGTCAACTTAAAATTAAAAACTTTGAAGTCGGTTTTACTACACGATTGGCTTGCTGCTATGAAGCCGTTTAATGATATAATACCTGCTTTAATGAAATTTCAGAATCCACTAGACAAGGCGATTCGTACGCTCGCGTTCGCGTTTTTAAAAACGCCGCAATTTAATTGGTCTAAGTCTTTTTAAAATAATCTTCTCGAATAGCTTACCAATCACTGGTAGTAGACTAATGGGTCTATATGAGGTTGCAATATTCGGTGGTTTTCCTAGTTTAAGTATAAGGATAAAAATTGATAATTTCCATATGGTAGGGAAGTAAGACAATTTTAACTTGGAATTAAATAAGAAAGTTAGTAAAAGGATTGTTTTTTTAGGGAGATATTTTAAAATCTTATTCGTTATTAAGTCATGACCTGGGGATTTATTGGGCTTCAATCTTTGCAACTTCGTTTGAGGAGATATGTTTAATAGGGAGAGACAATGGTAGTGGATTATCAAGAAAATAATTTATTTTGACTAGTTGTGTGGTACTTGGAGTAATATCATGGTGGGGTTTGAAAATATTTGAAAGGTGTTCCTCAAAAGGATTGGCCTTGTCTAAATCTGAAAGAGCGAGTGATCCATCTACTTTTTTAATAGGACAAGAGAATTTTTTTAATTTTCGCATGATTTTAGTTGTTTACCACAATGAACCGTCTTGTGTGTTTAATGATATGAATTTTTTGTCAAAAAGATAATTTTTGTATTTTTGGATTAGTTTTTTAATGGTGTTAGATAGATTATTGAAACCTGACTTGTCAGAAAGTAATCTAGATCTTTGCCAACGGGAGCGAGCCCTGCGTTTTTCAGCAATTAAAATATTTATATTCGGAGGCAAGATAAAATATTTGAGTTTTGAGTGACATTTCTGAATAGGAGGATAAGAGCACTCGTAGACAGCTGATTGAATTGATTCAACTAATTGATAAGCTGTGGATTCAATTTCATTACATGTTTTAAGGGAAACTTTTAGGTTCGTAGAATTTTCTAATTTTGATGAAAATTTTTTCCAGTTAATTGGACCTTTGGTAAAGGAGGGACGAGAGGGAGTTAGAGTTGGAATCTCTATAATATTTAATAGAACGGGTGAATGATCTGAATATAGGTCACATATGTTTTGAATAGAGTGATTTACATGATTGGGTATTGACGTTATAAAAAAATCCAATAGGTCAGGTTGACGGTTCAAATGAGTAGGCCAATAAGTAGGACCTAGGGGTGAAATAGTTGAAAAGCCGTTCATTTGAATGGAATTATAAAATAGATATCCTCTACGATTTTCGACACGGCTTGGCATTAAAATCTCCACCGGCAATGAAGTTGCGCCCTAAGGAGTAAAAAAATTGATCTAAGTACAGTTGAGATATTTGAGGTAAAGGAGGACAGTACACTGCTGAAACAGCAATAGGAGTATCAGTGGCGTATTTTGAGTGATTTCTCGGGGGGTGTCCAACATTTATTAAATATCACAAACACCATTTTTAGAATTATTTACTGATGTAAAAAACATTGACCTTACTTTTTAACAATTTACCATATTAGGAATCGACAAAAAGTTTTACATTTGAAACTCATGTAAATAGTATAATAAAAAAGTTGTACGTTATGACCAATGTCCAATATATTAATACTTTTAAAGTCGGGGGGGGGGGGTATCCAGACATGGAAGACATCCCCTCAAAATACGCCACTGAGGAGTATGGTTTATTGAAAATGAAATGCTGGTTGCTTGGAACTCCAGTAGAGGATGATGTTGGATTAAGGAAGAGATTAGAATTGCGGAACCCGCATGAGACGTACCATTTTGTAGATTTGTGGATAACATTTGAAACTTGGCGGACAGAATATCCGATATCTTCAGTGGCAACACCTACTTCGGAAGTTGAAGAAGACGAATGCCAGTTACGTATGACAATACGAAAAGCTTTATTTTCCCGGGCTTGGTAGGTGTGATATTCGGCATTACCTATTTTCAGGTATTTTATGACTTCTCTATACGAGTCATGGTTGGTAGTGTTAATTTTTAGGTTATTGGCTGATGACTTAAAGCTGAAGGTTTGTGGACCAATCAACCTTATGCCGGGTTTATACGATGCTTAGTACTTGTCATTAGTACTTGTCACTCACACTAATACCACACGTGTAAACATGTATGAGTAGTGCTTATAAGTTAATATTATATTTTGCCTATAGTATTAGTAAAAATGCGAGTGCGAGTGAATAGAACGTCGTTCTATTTACTAATGACAAGTCACTACCCCTCCACAACTCTACTCTACTTGCGGTTGCACTCGCAACGTGTGATCGTTTGATGATTAGTATTAGTGCTTAGTAATATTTGTGTTATCACGTGAGCGCGCATGTAGCACACTATGATAATATCAATGATAAATATTGTTCGTTATATTAATATTTTTAAATACATTTAATTACTTTAAAAAGTTTAAAATATTAAAATGGCTGAAAAGTGGATTGCACAAACCGCTATAAAGTTTATCGAGGAGTTTAAATCACATGAATGTCTATGGAACACTAAACACAGTTCTTACAAAAACAAACACATGCGTGAAGCTGCATACCAAAAAATTGGTGTCGAAATGGCTATTGACGGTTTCAATGTAGCTGAAGTGAAAAACAAAATGAGAAACCTAAAATCGACGTATTATCAAGAAAAAAAAAATTGAAAAATCAAAATCATCAGGAAGTAGTGGTGACAATGTGTACCAAATATTATATGGGTCAGATGTTCCGGTTGAGCTGGTAGTAGAAAGATTACGTTTTAATTTATTTGTGACTAATTTAAAATCTGGGTTATTAGGAACATCGTCCGTAAAGACATAATTTGAAGTATTTGATAAAGTTGAAACGTACTGTGTACGATTCAAATTATTATTAGGCCGCGTGTACTTTGGCGAGCGGCGAGCGTCGAGCGGCAGCGTCGGTGATGGCGACGCTCGGCGAGCGGCTATGTGTATACATTGAGGAGCGTTATTTTTCAGCGGCATGCTGTTTTTCATTCAACGACAAATAGACATTTGTCAAATTTTTACAGTTGTAGTTCATCTGTTTTGTGAGAATGTCGTTCATCACAGTGGATCGTCTCTCTTTAATCTTAGGCAATCCGAAAGGTTAGGCAATCAAAGGTTAGGCAATCCGTTTTTACGAAGTAAAATGTTTAAAAAAAAAAGAGTCGGCGTTCACTGCATCTCGGCATTTTCCGAGTGATTTTCCTATATCTTTCCACATTTTCTTGTTCCGTTCAACATTTTTATATTGGGGATGTGTATCATCCCACAGGGAAGGTCTTGTTTGGACCTCAAAAATAATAATGTTTTCACTTTGAACAGCGAATCATACTGATAATAATCTGACAAGTGAACAAGTCAATAACAGAAATCCATTGAACACATATTATTATTATTTGGGAAACTGAGTACAATTCATTAAATAGCAAATTAAACGTTTTGATGTTCATCCCCATGACAGAAATTAAATAATCAAGACTATTTTTACATTGGATATAAAATATTATAAATATAATAAATATTTCGCATGAGCGGCGAGCGGCAAAATTCAAACATGTTTGATTTGTGACGCGCCGCGCTGCTACCGCTCACCGCTAGTAATCAATGTTCACACTCTGATTTGGGCGTATGTAATTTGCGCCAAAAACAACTCTCAAAAAAAAAAATATAAGTAATTTGCGCCACACCTAAAAATTAATTTTGGTAATTTGCGCCACTTTTTAAAATTGTAATTTGCGCCACATAAAACAATAATAATTTATATAATTTTTTAAATAAAATACCTAGCTACTATATTCGCAGCCCAAATTATTGGTGGAAATTTAGCCTCTTCACTGATATATGTGTCAATTAAATAATGAGCATATTTTTTAAATCTTATGTCATTAGGAATCGATGACATAAAATCTTCAATAAAACAATCACTGACCTCATTTGGATAAATAAATGGCAACCCAAATGTATGGTTTAGCCACTTGCTTTCTTCTGTTTTATTATTTTGATATAAATTTGATAGGCCTTATTCCTGAATTTTTCTATACCACGATTGAGTTAGGTGAAATCTACAACCGAATATTTTAGTGTCGTCCAACACTTGTCTCAATGCTACATGAATTGATTCTTCAAAATCAAGTATAAATTAATTTGGTTTTAGATAAAGTTCACGTGCATTACACAAATTTATGATATTTTTAAATAAATTAACGTAAGTTGAAGTTTTTTTGTCTGGAATTAATGCAAATAAATGTGGTATATAATGATCATTGCATAAACCATGCAAAGAAAACAAATGCGTAAATAACTTGGGACAATATTCAAAAGTTCCATCCATGTATATAATCTCAGATTGGCATAGAACTTTTAAATTTGTGTCACATGAAAATATTATTAAATGACAGTTTGGATCATTGATTAATAAAAATTGCTCATTGAGGTCCGTTTTCAAATTCATATTGCTAATAACCTTTTGTAATTTTTCCATTGTTTTTGGTAATGGTGGCACTATTTTCCTACGGGCGTTATACATATTTCGTCGAACTAGTGATATATCATCGGTAGTGATGGTTTGTAAATTAGATACATTTTCAGAAATTTCTGTTCGTAATATCTTACTTGGTTTAGTATACAAATTTTCCATAGCTTTTCTCTTACATCCATTTGAATATATTTTTCTGTGTATACTTGGTTGATCATGACCGTTATGTTCATTTACAATCTCAACTAATTGTATTATATTTTCTGAAGATGTGTACACTTTTGCAGTGCAAGTTCTGACAGTACAACGCCATCGTATTGAACTATTTTTAGATTCATGAACTTTTCGATACGTAAAATTTTTAAATAATAATAAATCTTTGTCTCTAGTTCTTTTAATAATTTCACCGATATTTATATTCATTATTTATACAGTATTATAGTTTTGAAATTTGAAATAAAAAATATGAACGCACACACGATTAATATCGGACTAATTGTAAATACAGCTGATCAATATTATTCGATATTATGATAATTGATAACTTTTATTATATTAGACGTACCTATTCGATTTTGCCAGTACTTATTATTGTTAGTAGATCACGGCACGCGTTGGTATTATCGCATTTCCGATATGTTATCGGTAAATTTATCTGCTGGTAAATTCCTACAATTTAAGTTGAAAGTGTGGCGCAGATTACATGTTCCATTCTGTTTTCTGTTGTGGCGCAAATTACAAAAATTAATTTTTAGATGTGACGCAAAATACATATTTAATTTTTATATTTTGGCGCAAATTACATACGCGCTTAAATGTACCTATTGGTGGCGCAAATTACAAGTAATAAAATTGGCGCAAAATACCATCTCCCTCTGATTTAAATTATATAGGTTTAAATTTTTTTTCCGACGCGCCGCTCGCCGCTCACCAATGTACACGAGGCCTTAGACAGATTTGGTTTTATTGTGTTCGTATAATTAGTGGTAATGTGAGAACTGCTCGATGACGGTCTATTAACGGTACGGGTCATTATTAATAAGATAATATAAAATTAATAAGATTAGAACGACCGCCGGCTGGGCCGGGGAGTTCGAAGATAAGTATTACCTGCTATAATTAGAGAATGGTGCGATAGATGATTAAATTATTAAAATTATCAAGTTTTCACCGCTGGTGGGTAGAAAACACTATGTGACTTCCGAAGAACAGCAGAATTGGCATCAGCGTGACAGTATGGAACGATTGGATTCCAAGATTATCGGATACTTTTCAGATGTCAGAAAAAAAGACTGTGGAACGAGAGTAAGAGCACATAACGCCACGGTGTACGACGTGCGAAAAAACTTAAATTTAATAACTAAAAATGAGTAGGTATGTCCAACATTATTGTGTCATTATTAAAAAAAAAAAACCAAAATAACGATTCAACTACAGAAAATACCAGAACAAATTAAAAATTTTTGATGACCAAAAAAGTTAATTACAATTTTTTGGTTAGAATATTTGATTGAGTACACAATATAAAATTATCACAAAAGGTAGTTCAGAAAATATAGAAACATATAATTTATAATTTTTCATTTCAGAGTTAATTAAGATGATTCCCGTATATATATATATATATATATATATGTATTAAGATATTGCATTTTAGAATATATAGGTTGTTTAATGATGTAAAAATTAAAATTATATTACCATTTTTTTTTACCATGAGTTCTATCCGTTCCGAATATTAGAAATCATATCTTAAAAGTACCTGCCTATTCTCTATTCTTTATATCTATGACCGAGAATATTTTAAGCCCAAGACTTTAAAATATTTTTACTGGTTTTATTTAAATTTTATAAGAATTTATTCGAGTAATACGTTTACTTTGAATCGTTTGCCAATAGTAAATATTTGTTATTGTTTTCAAACTATAAAAATAAATACTACCGAGATGTAAGACACAACAAAAGGACTTATAAACAAAAACAGTGTTATACCACATTCTTATAATACAAGAGACATTTTTTTGAATATAAGATGAATAATATTGTGATTATTAAAACTTGTGGGTTTAAAATAAAAATATTTTTTTAAAAACACTAAATTAAGTATTCAACGAGTTGTATGTTTTGGAGCATTATTTTTATATGATCAATGGCTTTTCAGTAACTTGAATTTTCACAACATCATGCATTCAAGTTGTCGCGTTTTCAATTTAATGAATTGTTTAAGAGTGTAATGTTATTTTCAATGGGCATTTGTTGTACTTCATAAATCGAGATGCGGTTCTCCATTCATTCATTATAATAAATACAATTGTTTCTAATATTTTGTATGCGTACACAATGCGAAGTGTGCATCGATCGCATACATTTTTGCATAGTACGTTAAATAAAAGGTTATTTATTTATTTTTGTTAAGGAGAACAGTGTTGTTTGCGAAACGAAAAAAAGGAAAAGAAAAACCTTTATGAATATTATTAAATAAAAAAAAAAATAAAAGAATAAGCATGAATAATTATACTTTCGTTGACATCAAAGACCAGAACAGTGTTTCAAATGAATCAGCAAACCGAACATTATTACCTTTTAATCATTCCTACGGGTCATGAGTGGACGACGTACGGAATTGTTATCGCATGTGTAAACCGAACAATACTTCTCGGGGTCGTGCGAAATCCGATTCTGACGAGGAAAAATTCGTTTTCTAGACACGACTATTTTTAAGAGGCTCTTAGCAAGTTGAAAGCGTTGGTTGTACGACGTCCGCTCCATCTGCCGTCAAAGCCTTTATCCGGCCTTACGTCGCCATCTTACCACCAGGTGGTCTACCAAGTACGAAAACGAGTATTGCGTGCGACCGAAACTCGTATAATTAACACATGTCATCCAGTAACATTTTTTACGAACGGATGGTAAGCGCCGACGTCCAGGAATCGTCCGAACTGCTAGAACCGGACCGCCGTGGCAGGTCCATGGTTCTCAATCGCAACCAGGGTCAAACGATTAACCGAGAACGTATGCGAACCCTAAACACAGATAGCGGTACTGGTAATGGCCGCGCAGGGACGAACAACGAGACGATGCACGCGCCCTCCTCTTGGTGCCCCTGACCACGTTGCTCGGTTTTCGGCCGCTACCATCGCTTCCGCCAACGTTAGTCCCGTGTGTCACGCGCTTCGTCGTCCGACGGTTGCGGCGCGCGTCTCGTCGCGATTTCCCGTTTTCTTCGCCGTGTTTTCGGTTCGTTTTCAATTGTCCTTTGATAATTTTTGTTCGTTTTTCCGTTTTAGAATAAGTGTTCATTGGTCTTGTGCTTACTCATTGACCGTCGTCGCCGTCGCTATCGTTTTCTCGTATAACATAATGTCCTTTTTCGCAATCCGGATCGGTAAACGCTGTGTCCGTTTTCCGAAGAAATAATCAGCGCGCGCGAGTGTGTGCGCGCGTATGTATGTAATCATGCTCGAGCAGCAACACGAAAGACCGCAGCCTTAAAAAGAACACATGTGAGTATTATATTAAAGAATTCAAAACAAAGAAAAAATGTGGGCGAGTGTCGGTGAACTTTTTTATATCATATATTGTAAACTGTAATATTACATTATTATTTCATTGTACACTTTGGATTCTTGAATGATTATTGGCGGGAAAATATCACTGGAAATTATTATTTCGACAAACGCACCGACCGGAAAGAGCAGGTGAACCTTACGGTTTAAAACAACATCAGAGCTTTTAAAGTACAAACTTTTCAGAATCCGGTATGTACACGTTGTACGTGAAGTATAGAAGATTTAAAAATCTGCCCCTTCATATAAGTATGAGTTGAAAATACTAATATTTTATTCGAAAATATTACATTATATTCGTTGACGTTGTCGATGACTTCGGGATCATGCGGAACATTTATAGATATTTTGATTTATAAATGTTGCGAAAAAACGGCAGTCGATGTTTTATTATTATATCTACATACGTAAGCGAAATTACGTTGTATATGCGACCGAACCGACCGTCACGAGTGAACTGCACCTATGTAAATGATTATTATTACTATCATATGACCTTTATTGAATGCAATATAATTATAATAAACTATTACAGTATTACTACTACTAGCAAATAGGGAAATTAGAATAAACAAATAAATAAATAGATAACTGCATAGGGGAAGGCGGGGTATTACCGTATGCGGGGCAAAATCGTATTATCGGAATGTTATCAATAATTGTTATCATGAAGGTAAACTGAATACACCGATTTGAAACGTTTTGTTGGTTTATTTATTGAATATGATAGTGCACGTGTTTTGATATCACGTTTTCAAAATAAATACGTTTTATGTTTTTACATTCAATTACTAAAATATTATCATCATTTCTAAGAGTGAATTTTTACATGCAGAAAAATTTTTCAGGTATGTCATATATATTATTCAATAGCTAATTAAGTGTAATTTACATTTGTAGTATAAATACATTCATTTAATAATTAAGTTTTTGATATGAAGCTCGATAACTTTTAATAGTCTTGTGGGGCAAAATCGTATGGGGCATAATCGTATGGTTATACGATTTTACTACATTGATATTTTGACAATTGATATGGTTGAATTTAAGCAATTTATAAGTATTGATATGTTTTATATTTCTTAGTATGGTTCGTAATTATACTCGAAAATCAAACAGACAATCATGGTTGGAAGATGATATGAAAGTTGCTGTATTAGCTGTGGTGGAAAGAACTATGACTTAGATGCTTCTTATAAGAAAAAAAGTTTTTGTTTTATTTTAACATTACATATTGTCTATTATATTTATGTGCTAGGCAGGCATGATGTTAAGTTTTGTTATTATTTTTATTGAAAAGTAATTTTGTGTGGTAATTTTTACTTCTTATATTAAAAGAAGATTTTTTTTATTTTAATAAGTTATTAAATTAATAATATTAATAATAACTATATAGGTACTTAGGTAAGTTGTATTTGTTGTACTATTGCCAATTGGAGTAGGTTTCATCGCATATTGTATTGTGTCATTAATTTGTTGACATTTTGAAGAATTGAAAACAATGTTTAGGTACATTTTTAATTAATGAAAATGAAATCATACATAACTTACTACCTACTGTCTAATTTAAGTTAAACTTTACAAGTTAATTAAATAAAATTCCAATACCAATTAATAATTTACCAATAAATATAATTAACTGTGTTTTGGTATAACAATTATCCTCATACGATTTTGCCCCAGGGTACATACGGTTTTACCCCGCACCTGGGGTAAATCCGTATTTTTCCCAAAAAAAGTAAAACGCAAATTAATCACATTTAAAAAAAAAAAATACAAAAAAGTTTCGAATAAAAGTTATAGACGATAAGTTTTTCTATATATACCAATTTAAATAATTTCATTTCATTAAAAATTACACGATTTATAAGCCATGGAAGCTTAACCGTACGGTACTGCCCCGCCTTCCCCTATATCAAATACAAACTATGGAATATAAAATACAAATTGATAAATAGATAGGCATAATATGTAAGTATAATATGGTGGCATATACACTGCATTTTCTTTGGTAGTGGATCGCGTTAGAATTCAATGTCTAATGAGTCCATCCATTTTATTTCTTTGACCGTTGCAGCATATATCTCAATGCAAATAATCATGACATGCGACGCGTTTCTCTTATTTAATTTATTATTATTTTTTTTCTCCCTTTTCATAATTTTTCTACGTTACTCTTACTATTATTTTATATTTTCTACGATATAAAATATCAATGGTGTTTTAAATGTGTGTGTGTGCATGTCTCCGTGTGTATATATTTTGGAACGATTCCAATTGCACAAAAGGACACGCGAAAAGTTTTAAGGGAAATATTGGCAAGAAGTGCCAGGTTTCTCGACTTTACGCGATAAGATTATTCTCGTGAAGTTTCTTTTTTTTTCTCCCTTGTCCACCTACCTGTACTCACCATAGCCGAAAACTTAATAAATTTTATTAAATGCAAACAACGTGTTAGCGAAACAACTAATATTCTACGGCTCTTTCGCTGGATTCACGTCTAATTATATTATCGTTATATTATTTGTTATCTAAAAATCAATAAAAATAATTAGTTTAAGTTCATACTATTTGAATTCAGTTAACATTGATTGTTACAGGTAATACGATATTTAAGTATTATTATAAAAACGAATACATATTTACATAACTACAAATTGATACGGTACACGTGTTGGTTCCAGTGTCGGCACTTTATGCACGATGGATACATTTTTTTAAAGAAACCCTAAAAATGTCATATCATCAAGTGATAAAAAACTACTTATAATTAATGAAATACTATAATGATGTTATTATACATTATAAATACTAAAATGAAGAAAATTCAAATTCATGGAATATATTGGTCTCGTTTTATTTAAAATATGATTAAAAAGAAGGTTTTTCCACTAAAAACTTTTAGATATAATACATATAATAATTATAATATAGTAATATAATAATAATATAATATATAATAATAATTATTATTATTATATATATAAAATTATTATACGTTATTTATTATTTTATATAATAATATAATACAGTGTTTTGGGAAAATATCCTGGAAAAACATTTTGTAAATAAAAGCAATCTAGTACAAACAGATGTACAAGTCACTTTAGCTTAACACTAATTATAATTAGAATTTAATAAATTGTTATTGCTTAAGAAGAAAAAGTTTAAAAAATAGTTTATTAGGTAATAGCTAATTTAAATTGAATATCAAATTGAATATATTATAATTAGATTTCCATTGAAGAACTATTAAAATATGAAATATGTATATGCATTAATCTTTTTTAATTACCTGATTAAATGTAAGTAAATAATAGTAATTTATATGTATTGTATATATAATTTAAATACCTACAACTATAACTATCTGTTTTGATAGTTAAAGTTCAAAATAATATTATTTCATAAAAACAAATATAATCATGTTTATATTAAAAGCAAAGTATAAGGTAAATTTTCCGAAACTAACTAGTTTTAACTACAATTGATGTACAATTAGCTGAGTCGATATATTTTAACATGCAATTATAATTCGAAGAATATTGTAATAAATGTTTGTATATATTTGTTTTTCGTAATTATAGCATAAAAAACAATACAATTAAAATACCTTTTTATTCCAAAAATAATAAAATAAAAATTTTTAGATTCTGAACGGAGTGATGGAATCTATTGGTTTTACAATGATGTGTGTTTTTTTTTATTTTTTTTTTTTTTTTGTGTCTGACGACACCTTTTTTGGTAGTAAAAATGCTTCGATTTGCTTATGTAGCAACTTTTCTGAAAGGAAAGTGAATCTAGTTGGTACTTTGGGGGGTCAAAAGTAAAAAATTTTCAATATTTTTGAAATGCAACGGGAAAAACCCTAAAAAAATAAGGGAAAAACGGAAGTTTTTACGCAAAACCAGTTTTCGACAAAATCAAATTTTTTATTTTGCTATAACTCAAAAACTAATCGATGTAAATACTTGAAATTTTCACTAAATGTTTAGATTAGCGTTCTTTATACACCGTTTTATTAAGCTATTTATAGATAATTGAAATTTTCAATTGTTTTAATTTTTTAATTTAAAATAACGATTAAATTTTTATGGCCGGCCAGAAAATCTTGAAAATTTAATACAAGGTTTCTTATAAGTTGTTCCTTAACTGATAAAAAAAAAAATCTAAAATCGTAAGTCACAATTTTTTTTATAAGTGCTCAAAGTTCCAATTTATACGAAATATGTAAAAATCACGATAATTTGCAAGTTATTTTGTAGATAAAAATTCACAATTTTTTTTATAAGCGTTTGAACAGCGAATATTGACATAAAATTACATGTAAAATATAATATAATGTATAATATTCTAGACTGACAAATGACATCGGTTTTTTTAAAATGCCCTAACTCAAAAACGAAAAACTGCAACAACTTGAAATTATCATTAAATCTTTATATTGACGTTTTCTATACATGGTTAAAATTTCAAAGTATTTTGACATATTTTGACTTATTTATAGACAATTTAAATTTTCGGTTTTTCTAAATTTTTCGTTTAAAAATAAAATATACTTATACAATATTTATAAATAACATTGTATTATATTCTAGACAAACATATCATCTCCGTTCAGAATCGTTTTTCGTATACAATGATACCTATCATTCAATTCAAATTTAACAAATCCATTATAATGACCTATCCTATGAAGAGTCGCACTCCACCCCCAAGTGTACAGCAGAGCGAGGCCCATCCGGTTCTTTTTTAAACCAATTTTAAATTAATACTAACATTTTGTAATTAGAAATTATATGCAAATTTTAATTATTTTGATTTTGTTTTTTTTTTTCATTTTTTCATTTAAAATATATTCTTTCTTTTTTTTTTTAATAAATATTAAAGAGAATCAATTTTCACTAAAAAATATAATATTATATAATTACGGTTCCTCGTACTGTTAAAACTTATTACTATCCATACTTTAGATAGTTTTTATTGCTAATTGTTATTTACATTTTTAATAATTAATTCAAATTTTTTTTTTTTTGATATACTACAAAATCCTAAGCTTCAACATACACTTCCATAACGGGAAATAGTTGATTGTGAATTTTTTTTTGCAAAATAATAATGGATAAATTATCTCATTGTTTGATTGCTGTATATTTACTTAGTAGACATTTGTTGTCTTATTATATAATCGAATATCAATAACCTTACAAATTAGGTTTATTTTTTCTAAAATTTAATTGAACCTTGGAGTGAATTATTGTATTTTTGATATATTAACTATTATATTGAAGTACTCTATAATTACATTTTTAATTCAAAACAAGGATATTTGAGTTGATTGTACCTATTGAAAGACTATATTATTTGAAATTTAGTTATCTGAAGTATATACCTAGATAATAATGATAAAGGCTTATCTTCCTCCGTCGATAAGTGCACTAGAAACCGTCTTCGACCTTCTCCTTAACTGTTTGTTCCTAACTGACTGAATGGGTAGCTTACTCGTTTTCGATATCTCAGGCGGATCAAGCTCTTATTTGCGTTCACGGTCACGTCTCGTTTGACCAATATTATTTCACCTCAATTTTCACCATCAACCTTCTCAAGCTCTAAAAAGCTCAAAGTGTAACAATCATTACCAAAAACACACAAGGTATAATCTCTCTTGTAAACCTTCAAAATGCATATGTTCCAATTCGTTTTCAAGTGTATTTATATAGCAGTATACTATGGCTGTGGTACATTCAATGTGTTCCAAATCCCAAAAACAATTCGCTTTCCTAACGCTACGAGTATGCGGGTGATCTAAATGTGTATGTGACAACTCGTTCTTTGTTTTGTAATCTAATTTACCAAAAAGCATTTCAATTCAATAATTGAGCATTTCAATTAATTATATTTAGTCAAAACTTCAATAAACATTTAGATTGATTCATTTTAATAGTCAATTTTTATTCACAATCAATAAAAAAATTGCGAATAAGATGTTATAATTTGTGTTATAATGAATAAAAGACAAATAAGAATAGCTCCTCGTATATAGATATCAATATTTTTGATTTTATTGTATATCTCATACCATCTTATTATCAACATAATGAGAATAATATTTATTTATTTATTTATTTATTATTAATACATACTTTATTTCAAAATTATTTGTACATACGTATATGCAATTTAAAAATAATACTTTTCTTACCGTAGAAAATTAATCACTATTTTTATTAATTTATTTTGTATCTGAATCTAGTAAGATTATATTTATACTTTGATTAAATTATGTCCTTTAAATTAAACTACACTGTCGATTGAATTTTCAATTAGAATATTTGTAAACAGAAAGTGCATTTTTCTTATAAATTTGTTGGTTTCAATGCCACTATTTATTTTTCTAATTAAATTAGGCAAAATATTTGTTTTTATGTCAGTTGTGTGACTGAAGTTAAGATATTAAATGTCAAATAAAAATAACAGTTAGAATTAAAGATGGCTGCAAATGTTTATTCTAACATAAGTTTTTTATTTACAGACGTTTTAATTTTCTGTCGGTGAAATAATTTTATATTATTCTTAAAACTAATATCTTAAAATGTTACAAAATTATACAGTGTTATAGTATAAATGTATCTGAATTTATATATAATTATTAATTAAAAACATCATAAATTAATACATTAATGTTTTCCGATTATAATTTTATAAGCAGTAAAATTATATGTTATATTTTAGTATCGAATATGATTATGACTACAAAGTTTTTTTGCACTTCCACGCCTTTTTAAACGTCATTCTAACAGCTTAAAAAATGCTTAACCTTAAGATGTTAAAAAATATTTCGTTGCATAAAAATAATTTTATTAAATATTTAACTAACTTTATTTTTAAATTTTAATTTAATAAATTTATTAATTTTATTTTATTAATTTTTTTATTTAATTTAGTAATAATAATTAATTTTTACAAATTACTTTCTTATACATATGTATTTATAAAATACAATGATTTAAAAGAAAAAAGAACCGGATGGGCCTCGCTCTGCTGTACACTTGGGGGTGGAGTGTGACTCTTCATAGGATAGGTCATTATAATGGATTTGTTAAATTTGAATTCAATGATAGGTATCATTGTATACGAAAAACGATTCTGAACGGAGATGATATGTTAGTCTAGAATATAATAGTTATTTATAAATATTGTAATAAGTATATTTTATTTTGAAACGAAAAATTTAGAAAAATTGTCTATAAATAAGTCAAAATATGTCAAAATACTTTGAAAACTTAACCATGTATAGAAAACGTCAATATAAAGATTTGGTGAAAATTTCAAGGTGTTGCAGTTTTTCATTTTTGAGTTAGAGCATTTAAAAAAAAAACAATATCTTTGTCAGTCTAGAATATTATACATTATATTATATTTTACATGTAATTTTATGTCAATATTCGCTGTTCAAACGCTTATAAAAAAAAATGTGCCTATGGATTTTAATAATTTTTGAATGACTTTAAGAACTACTTCTGTGGAATCTTCTATTAAATTTTCAAGTATTTTGTACGAGCCAAATTTTTTTTATCACCGATTATAAAAAAAAAAATGTAAAAAAATCGAATATTTTAAATGCCTATAAGTGGCTTAAAAATCAATATAATATTTTGAAAAAAATATGACATAAAGGAAATACCAATCTTAACAGCTGGTAGAAATTTCAAAAATCTGCGACTTTTACTTTTTGAATTATAACAAATATTTAAAATCGTTTGAGAATAAATCGATGTTTTATGCAATTTCGTAAATATTTAAATTTCAAACAGTCATAAAATTTTTTCCTCTAAGTCCGGTAGAAATTTTTTTAAAGATTTTTGTAGAGTAGCTTATAGATAACCTTGTATTAAAATTTTGAACCTTAAGTATGAACAAAAAAAATTTTATGAATTTTTATCTACAAAATAACTTGCAAATTATCGTGATTTTTACATATTTCGTATAAATTGGAACTTTGAGCACTTATAAAAAAAAATTGTGACTTACGATTTTAGATTTTTTTTTATCAGTTAAGGAATAACTTATAAGAAACCTTGTATTAAATTTTCAAGATTTTCTCGGCAGCCAAAAAAATTTTATCGTTATTTAAAAAAAAATACTTAAAAAAATTGAAAATTTCAATTATCTATAAATAGCTCAATAAAAGTCAAAATACTTTGAAAATTTAATGGTGTATAGAGAACGCTAATCTAAACATTTGGTGAAAATTTCAAGTATTTACATCGATTAGTTTATAGCAAAATAAAAAATTTGATTATGTCGAAAACTGGTTTTATATAATTAATATATATATATATTATATACGAAAATAGTTTATTACCGCCTTATGGGAAAATCCTAAATCCGTCATTGCTTCAGTCAGGCGCGGCTTCAGAGACTTACTAAAGGGGGGGGCAATTTTTTTCAGCCATCGCTAAATTTCAAAGGGGACTTAGAGGGGACTAGAGTTAGAGAATATTCTAACCGGGAACCTGTAAGTGATTACTGATAATAGTTGTTTCTCCAAATGAATACAGAGTCCAACTACGTTCCTATACTATGATACACACCACATATTAATGTCATATGGTTTTTTTAGGCCGCCAAATAAAATTGTTAGCTAGGTAGTTAATTAAAATCAGGATTTAACAGTTCACAAGGACAAATATGTGTAAAATTAAAATTGTTGAAAAAAAGCTGGGGGGGCCATGGCCCCAGTGCCTCCCCCCCCTTGGAGCCGCGCCTGGCTTCAGTTCATATTATTTTAAATTTATTTTTTTATGAAAATGTGCACTGATTTATTGAAAAGTATAGATAACAATTTGTTTAATTTTAAGTTAATCATATTTATATAGAGATGATGAATATATTTATTTTGGTTTAAAAACTTATAGTTAAATTGTACTATTTGCACATGACCATAATGTCTGTTAAAGAAATAAAATGTAGTGGATTCAGCATAATGTGGGCACACTGAGACCAGTGCTGTTTGCCAACATTAAGCTCATAAAAAACTATATTAGTTCAAAATATATAAATCTATAATATCAAAAAAAAAAATAATGTTTTTATTTTGAACACGTGAACCACAAAATTAAAAAAAAAAAAAAAAAAAAAAAATGTTAAATTACTACATTGCCAAGAGTCAACAATGGGGGATTTCTTATTTAAAAAAAATCCATGTTGTTACTTAATAATATCACATAGGATTATTGTGCTTCATTATACAGATTGTGTGTACCTAATTATAAAATATGCAAATAAAAATAAAAACTACTACATCAATAAACTAAATAATATTAATATTTGGATGTGGAAAGTTTTTATACACAATACATGTGTAATTTTTCGTTGTCTAAGCTGTTTATATGGATCTGGTTGACAAAATGGGCACACGATTTAAGCTTATCAAATGGACTATTTTCGTCGTACGCTTTCATGAAGAAATTCTACAACGAATCAATACATTTTTTAACCTCCCTAGTTGTAACTGGTGGGTTAGCATGATCTTCTTTCGATAAACACAATCTGAGACACGTCAAAGCCTGATTATACCAGTCATTTTTAATTATATATGTGTGTATGATTAAAACAAAATTGCTCACATATACTGAACCGAGTACCCATATTATGCGGTAATTTTTAACCTTGATAGTATGCATTGGATTAAGGATCAGATCATTTTGATCATATAACGCCGATGCCCATATTAACCGGTGCCTACATTAAGCGGAATCCACTGTATACCAAATTTTTAAATTATGAACATTTTCAAATATTCAAATGAATTTTGAATTCAATAATTTAATTTAATTCAAGTTAAAACAATTATCCTTTATATAGAATGTACATTATAAATATACGCTGATCTACACATAAATATTTATATGACGCTTGAAACAATTTATAACCAAGAATAATTGTTTAATTAGTCATCGTTTTATTAGTCATATATTATATTTAATACAATATCATCAGAGTAACCTACTCAACAAAATAAATGGTTAGGAAGAAAACTTAAGCTGTCAAAAACAAGAAATGTCAAGGTTGACAAATATAATAATAAGACCATATCGATCTATTATTTTATTTTGCATTTCATAGATTTTTTTAATTTATATTTTATCACGATTTGAATGCATATATATTATGTATTCATAACATTCATTGTTATTAAAATATAAATTTGCATATTGTAACATTATAGAATAATTGTTGTTCATAATTAGATTGTTTTGTTTTATTTATAGTTAATTAATATGAAAACATGATAAATTATGTTATACAATTTGTTATTTGAAATGTGCATATGAAAATTAAAAACCTTTTACCTTGTTGTAAAATAATACACCTTTTCAAAACAATTTAATTGATATTCTACTAAAATTCGTTAAATAATTGTTGTGAATAACAATCATCGAATATTTGTTACAATTATAATGCGTCTATCTTCAAAAATACATACATTTTGTTATTAAATGTATTTAAATATGTTCTATCTAGTTTTTTTTTTTCGTGCATTGAAACATAGCTTATGATGTAAGTGAAATGAGAAAAACTATTAAATTATACAGCAAATTAACATATTTAGCATAAAATACAATTATCAAATTATTAAACATAAATATTAACTATTATAAAATATAAGAAATATATTTACGAACATAGTTTTAAATTAACAATAAATTAAAAAAATTGGTTGGAAATCAAATTATCTCTAAAAGGAATGAAAAAGTTCTAAATCCTGTGGTAATTGCTTATTAATTTATTCTTTTATATTTTCAATATTGCTAATAACTGTTCATGGTCTAAGAATTTTTTCGGGCAGTATAAACCAACAAAATATTATTGGTATGTGAAAAATAAAAAAAAACCTGTATTTTGTCATAACTATCTGTAGCGGTGAAAAATAATATTGTGAAAGCTATGTAAAATTTTCCTTGCGGGTATTAAATCGTAGTTTCCTTTTGTTCATCACCCTTCCATCGTCTTGACCACCATATTCTTGCCCTCGTATTATATATGACACTTTAATAAAGATAGCTAGAATTATATGAGATGCGGTTAGTACGGGAATTCAATAAAAACTCTTTTGGTAGATTTGGAATGTTTGTGTATGTGTGTGCGTATTTGTTTTCTCCCTTGGATATTTTTTTTTCAATTGCATGTCCATCGTTTTTGTTTTTCCATATATGTTCGTACAAAGAATGGTGACACCCTAAAGTTTGATTTAGCCACCATTGAATGTGTACAAATAATCTTGGTAACAGTTTTTGGCTCTATAGTGCATCGTATTGGAAAATCTAAGTTTCATCACATATTATCACTCTTTTCAACAAGTTTGGCTCACTTCCCATCCGTTCGAAAATATTTTTGCAAATTTATTACGTACCGAATTTTTGTTCCTAAGGTTTTAGAGATCATTTTATCACAGACTTTTGCCATGTAAATGATAATGCAAAATTTGTCTAACCGTCTCCTTGTCAATATTAACCAATTCAGCTATCATTTTAATACTCATTCACCAATTTATTTATATGATATCATTAATTTTTTAAATATTACCGTTAGTTTTTGACGAGCATAGACTTCCAACACGATAATGATAAAGGAGTTAGAGTCAATATGCACAAAAAAATGAACAAATCAATTAATGTATTATTGCTTAAAAATGTGACAATAAATAATTTATAAGTGCCAAAGAATACAATGACAGCTGGGTTAAGTAAAAATAATAAAAAATTCTAAAATTTTTTTTTAATAAACCGATTTTAATGAAAATTCCAAAAGATTATAAGTGTTCGTAAGTATAACAACAATAAGCAGGAAATATTATTTTATTAAAAATATAATAGATATTGTATCCAATGTTATTTACTATGTAACTAGCGCGGGTATTTTTCTAATATTCTGAATACATATTATAATTATCTTACTAATGATGATCAAGATAAGATAGTATCGAAACTTAAACAAAAATATTGCAATATTAAAAAAGAACCCATTATGACGTATTTGCAACTTTGCATCCATCATACGAAAAAAAATTGTCTAGTCCAAAATGAGGACTAGTTTCCAAACCTATATCAAGTACATAAAGCATTGAATTTACTTACGCCGATGGATCTTAGTTAAATATATTTGTTATTTGAAGTGCCATTGTAGTTTGTCTTGTGAAAATAAATAATATTATATATTTTTACGGAATAATATATGGTTTTATCGATTTAAGTTATATTTTAATAAATAAATTTAATATTACCAATATTGCCAAGCTATTGTCAGTATTGCCTTATCTAATTAGACCCTGTTTTCACTGTTAATACAAGTAATTATTGATAATATCCGACAATGATTATAATATATATATAGAATTAGTTCAACCGTGAATACTTTGTTGTGTGTCAAATAATTAACTAAATATTTAGGATTTATTATTTTTATTTTATTTGTTGTGAGTTGTTAGTATATTTTGATTAAGTATGTTAATTATTTGAGACTTGTTTATTGTGAGAGAAAATAACATTTTGACTAGAAACTCCAGACTTTTAAAGGATATTAGCAAATATGTTGGATTATAAGCAAGTTGCTTCTTTACTGACCTGCAATGATGGTGGTCAGGATTATCGCTCTCTATTTGACTGCTTTTAGATTCTGAACGGAGTGATGGAATCTATTGGTTTTACAATGATGTGTGCTTTTTTTTTTTTATTTATTTATTTTTCTTTTTTTTTTTTCTTTGTGTCTGAGGACACCTTTTTTGGCAGTAAAAATGCTTCGATTTGCTTACACAGCAACACGTACAAAATACTTGAAAATTTAAAAAAATATTCCACAGAAATAGTTCTTATTGTCATTCAAAAATTATTAAAATCCATAGGCACAATTTTTTTTTATAAGTGTTTGAACAGCGAATATTGACATAAAATTACATGTAAAATATAATATAATGTATAATATTCTAGACCGACAAACTATGTCGCTGTATGCAACTGCCAATCCATCCTAATTGAAAAATATATTTATCGTTTCAAAATAAAATATACTTTTTACAATATTTATAAATAATAATGTATTATATCCTAGACAAACATATTAACTCCGTTCAGAATCGTTATTCGTATACAATGATATCTATCATTGCATTCAAATTTAACAAATCCATTGTAATAATGACCTATCCTATAAATGAGGTGCACTCCACCCTCAACTGTACAGCAGAGCGAGGCCCATCCGGTTCTTTCTTATTTTATTATTAGCCTTTTGGTATTACACACGTTGAGAGGGCTCAAATTGTTTTATAACATAATAGGAATGCCAAATTTTAATATAAGATCTCGAAGTGGTAGGCAAGATGAGTTCAAATAAATTAAAATTCATGATGATTGTGCATTGTATCCTCAATATTATACACTGTATCAATAATTTAAACTTTTTGTCTTCTCAGGAATATTCATTTTATCCACTTTATCGATTCTGGGTGACTCTATTTCCCTCGAAAAAAAACCAGTGATAATTTCTTTCTAATATATTTTCAAGACCAGGATATATTGCGTTTATTAGATGTTCTAATTTGTGGACTATTTAACCCAATCTATTGTCTAGTTAAATTTAAATTCCTATAATAAAAGTGTTAGGAGAGATAATTTTTTTTTCTTCAAATTTGAGTAGTCATTGTCAAAAACCGTTTTATGCGTTATCGCTCTTTAATTATTCGTAAATTGGAAGATTTAACGGAACATAAGGGAATATTTATGATTTCAAAAATGCCCTGATGGCATCGGCTCTTATTTTTTTCATTATTGCAGGCAATGTTTGCTTAAGATCACCCTCAAACACCAAAGTAACATTAACATTGGAGCATTTGAGTTTCTGAGGTTTTGGAGTATTTGGTGTACTGTCTTAACATGAGCTTGAAAACTCAAAATTAACAAAAATATATAATTGAATATTCATCTATAGTCAGCGTACGTCAATAAACCTATGCATCAGCTTATTTTTCTAGGAATTTATTAACGAATATTAATATTTCACATTAAAAATATTATTAATCACAATCACAAATATAGCTTATGTTACTTAAGAATAATTTAGTTGGTAAAATAAATTTCAAAATCGGTTTAGTTGTACTATAGATTATTTCCTACAGACAAATTTACAAACACACAAACTTCACCACTTTATAATTGTTCGCGCTAGGGGCTCCTTACTCCGCGGTTAGCACCTAGAACTAGCACACCCTGGACCAGATACAATAAATCTAATATAAATATATATATATACAATATGGATTATGTCAATGAAATGTAATAACATTTATTATAATGAATAACAATGAACAATAGATAAATTATCTGAGATGATCAGTCTCAGACTAATACCAGGTAAAATAATAAATATAAAAATTATATATATAAAACAAATAATAATAATAAGGGAGGGCGAGACAGCTGCTCAATACAAAATATAATAAGGGGAACTGGAATGCTGAACTGCAAACTGGAGCAGACTGGATCCGCCTGAGCTGGAGAACCACGAGGTTTGTGTCCGAACTGGACACGAGGTGAACAAACCTATTAACTGTTACCCACGCTAGTGCTGTCAATCGTCAACGAGACGGATGACTACAGAAAGGCTGTTCCTCATAATAGAACGATGCACGAAACGGTGCACTAGACACCAAACCAAAAATGGTGTTGTCTTTGTTGTGAACGACGACGACAGAACAACGACGACAGAACAACGACGACCAAAAACGAAAACATAGCCGGCGAAAACGTAGTAGACACGCACCGTCGTAAAACGAAACGCCATTGTTGCGAACTGCCGATAGGCGACTGGGGTGAAGAGGAGCGTCTCTTCGGTAGTGTTACCAACCTGGCAGTGGGACTGGGCAACGCGAACACAGGTTGACGAAGTCCGAACAATAATATTATTATATAATTTTGTAAAGTAGAATATAGATACAAAATATTAATTCTGTATATTAAGTTATAAGTATTTTATCCAAAAGAATTGTAACTCACAAGTCTTAAATATAAAATGCACAATGTATTACATTTATTTTTCAATTATCTCTAAGAGACTAAATAAATATAACAATAAAATTAATAATTATTATTTATATCCATAAAAAAGTTAAGAATCCATTAAATTAAAGACTTAAGTTACACATTTTATCAAAAAATTAGTTTTTAATTTATTTTCGAATTTTTTCATATCAAAAATACTATTGAAACATTTAAAAACAATCGATGTGTAAAACTTAATCACTGAAAAAGTTTTCTCTAGACAATACTTTCTTCACATCATTAAGATATAAAATAATAAATACTTTAATTGTTTATTATTTAAATGATTATATCTAACGTTTTATTTTCTAATTCGATGTTATAGCAACAAATTAATAATGAAATTCCAAAAAAAATTTTATTTTTTAATGAATTGAGTGTTTTGCTTTAAATAATTTTTATTTAAAAACTGTTAAAGAGTACACTCTTATTTATTTATTATTATAAGTTATTTTTTAAATATAATAATAAATAAATAAGAGTGCACTCTTTAACTGTTTTTAAGTAAAAATTATTTAAAGCAAAACACTCTATTCATTAAAAAATAATATAAATGTAATAAAAAATAATATAATGTACATTTTAATAAGTTCTTTTTAAAATATTAAATTTCACAGTTATCTAATCAAAGTGAATATAATTATTATTATATTATTATATAATATTTTTATAGTTATAATATAGTAATTAATAATTTAAATTAAAAATCATGTATTATTATTAAAACGTCTCTAAATATTAAGAATTGATTAATAAATTTCATTCCACTGCTGAAGAAATGTTTTTATTAAATATATAACAAATTTTTAAAATAGATATAATTATTTTTAATAGCATTGCCATATGTATTCAATATTTTAGCTTTTTAGTGTAGTTCTTCATGATATTTTGTACAAAATATAATTTGAGCTGCTTGTTTACGTTACATCTAGTATACATCATTTTTTATTATCAGTGCAATCCATTGTCCAAGTCAAGTTGGATCTAAATCACCAACGTCACGTACACGATGTCGAATTACGAGCCGAGGATACTCTGTATATATATCCATAAGCTTTATAAATCTGTCTAGAAATCCTATACTCTCCTCCTCGTTGCCTCATACCACCTCGTACTATAAGCCGTTCATATTATGTCTGACAAAAATAATGTTCATGCTCGTTTTATGGTTAGTTCTTTGTGGTAGTTTGAAAAAACGAAGGTTAAGTGGAAATAATACGTTAATATATGTAATGGGCGTTATATGAGAAAAATTAGTCAAATTTCTTATGTGATAAAATCAGGACTTTTGTAATCTACTCAATATTTCGTATATATGTTTATATAATATATATATATATATATACATATATAAATAATATAACTTAAATATATTATATTTAAGTAGGAATATTTATATATTGTACATATTAACTGTTTATATTTATTTTTAAACACGTGTGTTCTTATAGGATACTGATGAAATTTTCCGGTCCGGTAAAACTGGTAGTCTTGCATATCACATTTTATATAAAAAAAAAAAAAATGTCCCTAGAGATGAAATTTAATTTGTACAGTGCGCCTAAAGGATTATAAAATTACTTGAACTCAACCAACCGTCAAATGAAACCGATTTTCCAACGAGTGTTTAAGCGAAAATTAGACAAAGGTTATGTAGATTGATAGAATAGATTTTTCGTGGATTTATAGTAAATAATATATAGTATTTATAAAGCTCAAAAGTAGTATGTTCATAAAATACGAAATTTAGCACCATATTAACTAAATTTTCGATTTCAAATATAATATTAAACATATACTATTTATATTTATTATTATTAATTATTCTCCTTTGATTTTCTCTCAACTATTTAGCATCGACCGCCCTTGTCCCAAACCTTCACTCATTTCGATTTTCTATATCCCCTACATATACACTAACAGCTACATACTGTTCTTAATCGTTCCAATCATTTTTTTTTTTTTTTTTTGGTATTCTTCTTTTTCTTTACCTTTCAACGTTAATTTTAATAACCACTATTATTACTTTTTAATATAATAATATATTAATTTAGATTAAATAAAAATAATTTATAAGTTATTCTGCAAAAATGCCTATTTTTAAGTTTTTTTTTTTAATTTGAATATTATCTTAAGTACAATTTTATTCATATTTGAAATAGCAAAATTGTCTTTATATAAATTTATGAGATAAAACAGCTACTCATAACTTAATAAATATAATATTATAGATATCACATTTAATTATTAAAATTGCATTTATCTAAGTAATTTAAAGTTAATTAATAACAAAGTAAAGCCAAAAAAAGATCGTTTAGTTTTCGTCGTGTTGTTTTGTATCCCAAAGAAAAGGAAAAAATGTTTTCTAACTTCAAACGATTTCGTCGTTTTGTCGGCGTGACAAATGGCGTTTGTTTGCCTCTAGGAAAAAACAACCCCCAAACGATTACTAACGGCCAAAAGTTGTACCACCACATTAGGTTGAATTTGTCTATGGGATTTATAAAGAGTGGTATATAAACTGTTGTTAAAACATGACCCGAGGGGAATTTTTTCGTTCTTTACTCTGGGATTTGGCCACTATAAACACGTCTGGAACACCCAAGTTTCAGATGCTAATTGCAAAAACTATATGAATTACTTTAGTAAAGTTTTAAAAGCTTATTTTTGATTTAGTTAAAATGAAGTATGAATTATAGTTTTCATTACACACTTCTTATTATTAAATAAATTATTAATTTTTAATATGTTTTTTATTATCAACAAAATATTTTAAGAAATTAAAAAAAATTTTTAGACGATGATAACAACATAATTGTATCATTGATATCTTTCTTTTCTTTTTTAGTAAACAATTTCACTGTTTTTACTTTATAAATACTATGATTATAATTTTCTAATAAAACTTAAACTAGAAATTTATTGTACCGTACTAATGTAAAATCAATAAATTAATAAACATTTGGATAGGCATGATCTCCAGATCATCGCCGATTTCAGCCAAAGTGTCTTATAATCGTTAATACCGTGTTGATTTCATGTTGATATATCGAAAATTGGTATTATGAGATAGTGTAGTTATGAAAAAAGGTGTATTGCTATAATATTTACCAAAAATAATTATGAATTTCTCATACAGCAGACAATAGTACTGTCGATAAACGTCTCATATCTAGTTCCTCTTTTACTTTTTAATATACATAATATACGTATATTTAATAATTATAATATGATTTTTATACAATTATACTATAAATAAATTTATTAAAATAAATTTAAAAAATTATTTTAAACTTTGATTATTTCAAATTTTCTATAACTAAGAGATACTTCTTATAGGAATTGTTTGATGTAGAGACTAACGTACTAATAACATAGGAAGAAAATAAATAGGTAGTATTAAAATCACAAATAATAATAGCAAGTAAAATTAGGATATTAATCGTGATATCAAATGTTAAGATTATCAATTTGTTATATTGCTCTAATTATTTGTTATGAAAACCCATTTTAGATTTGACAATCACACTATAAAAACCACGCAAATAAAATGTTATCGTCCGTGATTGATCGTATATGTTCATGTATTGTCAAAAGTTCACGCGTGATTTAAAATCACGTTATTGGTTCAGAGGTTTTCAAAAAAATTAGAAAGAAATTTTATTTTGATTTGAAAAATAATTTAACATAATCTTTGGCGGAAAATGAATACGGTGATAACGATTGAGGGACACTTTGGCAGGAAAAGGGAACTCCTGATCTCAGAAGTTTTTCTTTAACTTACATACGCATTTTTCAACTGATTTTTAAAATATCTTATCCAAAATTATTTTTTACTTTAACTATTAGAAGTCAGCTAACATAGTTATCTAAGAAGTATTTCTTCTTCATGCATATAAGTTGTTTTCGTATAACTTTCAATATCTTATAATACTATATTTTATCAGAAACCATTTATATTACTTTTTCCTTTAATCATAATTTCTACGATAACTTTTTCTATCTCTGACTCATATATTTTCATAACATGTCAATTGTTCATGATCTTATTTACAGTTGATATCAAGCTCTTTCCTATTTATCAATATCTTATTTTGTCTTAAGAAATTACTTTATTCATCCTTATAAATATTGTTATATTAATTTTATTAAATAAATCATTTGTTTCATTAATTTGATCAGTTTTTTTCCCCATATACCAAAGAAGTTATTTAATTTTTTTATTATTTAAGTATTCATGAATATTACTTCTATATTAAGGTTTTGAAAATAATTACTTAAATAAATACTTATATTTGTATGTGATTAAATTTTCCTTTCTTCAAAAATATCTAATGATGATTTTGCCGATGTTATTATTATTATTTGCATATTATGACACCAAATTGAGAGATACGCAACTACTTTGAATATTTTAATATTCAATACAGGTATATTGTAACATATCTAAGAAGAATACTGCACTAAGTAATTATTCATCATTTATAATGGGTCATAATTGGTCACATTAAATATTATTCATAATTTATCTGCACGGTGATTTTAGGTTGGTAATGAAATTAATTTATACATGGTATAGGTATAAATTATTATTGAAACATGGAAATACATAGACAAATTTACGAGTACTGTAGTAATTGTTTTTACTAATGATACATTATGATATATCAATTATCATACTGAAAATATAATAATTATTCATATTTAAAAAAGTAAACTCTATTATGGTAAAGCATAAAATATTGATTGGATATTATAATACAGCATTTTTCATAGTGATAATAACTAATGACCAAATGGTAAAAACAACTAAAAATAATATTTATTAAAATTTCTTAATAATTAAATATTTCCAAATCTAATTTAATATTATTTTTATTAAAACTTTAAGTTATTTTAAGTTATTTTAAGTTATATTAAGTTTCTAAATAAAATACTAGGCATTTTGACAAATATATTACATCGACTCAAAAAAAAAAAAAATGTATAGTTAGTTTTCAGTATTATTATTTATTATTTTAATAATTATTATATTTTTTAAATTATAAACATTTTTGTTGTATCTATTTTTAAATATCATCAATAATTTAAAAATAAATAACTGTAGCTTAAGTGTTGTATCAATATTAAAAAATGACAATGGCATTGCCTAATTTACAATTTTTTTATTTTTTTCAGTTAAAAAAATAAATAAATTTAAGTGCTTTGCACTTCATTTTAAATATGTTAGTGATAGAATATATTGATATAATTCAAAAAATTAATAATTATTTTTATTTCAAAATAACTGAATTAAAAAATATTTTTTCTAATGAGTATTATTTGTTTTCTTTCATAATATAAAATATCAGCAGCTATAATAGTAAACATATTTTTAAAATCATTGCCAACATTTACAAGCATCACAGGATAATGTATATGTATTTATAAATAATTACGAGTATAAATTATCTCAATATGAGTACATGAAATATATTGATAGTGGGTTGAGATATTTAAATTATAATTTTGATTAATAATACAAATTCTACGTTTTTATTGAAAAATATCCCTGATCATTTATTTTATTGTTGTTTGATATAAATGGTTTAATTTTAGAAATTATGTATGCATTGTTTTATGATTTAAATTATTTTGAAACAAATGTTTGCATGTGTCTTTGTTGTATAATTTATAATATTATTTTATTATAGTTATATTAGTTTTTATACATTGTATAGTATTGTAAACGGATTGCTTGAAGGGAATTGACCTTTTATATTAAATCATAAGACTTATGAGTAATTAGTTAATTTTATAATTTAATTATATGTATAATTTAATAAATAAAACAAATTTAACAATATTTATCATTATTGTATCATTTGTTCATCAAAAGAGGCAATGATTGCTATTAGTATTGTTCGGAATTCACGGTTTATATTTATGTTCTAGTGATACATAACACCTGTCATTTGATATGCTATCCATAACACCTGCACACATATATTTATAAAGATCATTTTTATGAAGAGTACAATAGTTAATCTAAGTATTAAGATGGAATAAATTTTCTTTGTAAATTCGTTCTTTGATATATTATTTATTACTGTTTCTTTTCGATTACAAATCATGCGAAATACGTGTTTTGGGAAAAAAATATACTACGTGTATGTGTACTTTTGGTTACAGTTTCTGTTTTCTTTTCTTTAAATGAAATATATCGCAGTGTGGTACCCTTTGAATTGTATCTCTAAGTTATCTCTTTCAGAATAAAGTGTTATCATTTTACGATGTGTACAAAAAGTGCCGGGATGGTGTCCAGACTGTCGCCACCGGCGGCGCAGAGCGTAGACGGCTGTATTATTGATCGTCTGGTTTTTAGCCTGTTGCAGAGGTGGCGGAGTAGGCTCCCGCCAAATTCAGTTTTATTGTCTGCATGTCTCTGTTGATATACGTAGGTATATATAAACGGTGGTGGTAGGAAAATAAATTGAAAGGGTTGTACCCGATTCTGATGGTATGATCTTATTGCTAACACCATCACAGCTATAGCATCCCTGTTTAATTAATACTGCACGCCGACAGGAAGCCTCAAAGTAGATTTCCGTTTTTATTAATAACAGTCAAGAAGTAAAATCAAAAATAAATAAAATTCATTTTAAAAATTTCGTGTACATAGTGTATAAGTAAGTTAGATATGTTGAATAAAATAATAATAAGTATTTAACCATAAATCTTAATTTTTATTTTTCGTCTAACAGTAGGCTTGTTATAAATAATGACATTTTAAATTAAACTAAAAACTATAGTTTTTTAACTATAATAATAGTACTAATGTTTGATGTTTGAGAAAATATAATATTGATTTGAGTTGTTTTGATAACTTTTGAAGAAAAAGTTCTGAAATTAATAATTGAAGTAAGAAGTATAAAAAAGTTTAAAATTTATAATATCTTGTTAACAACTATTTCTACTTTAAAAATATTTTTTTTTATTTTAAACAAACTAAAGTGTAGGTCATTATTAAAAAAAAATTATAATAAACTATGCAGTTAGCTTAAGCTATGAAATATTTTTGTTTATTTTAATCAACAAGGTAATACATTTAAAATTAATTTAATGTATTTTAACGCAAAAACTATTTTCTTCAAAATAGTTTAACATATCACTTATATAGATTATAAAGCTAAATAGAATCGATCTTGCTTATAAATAAAGATTAAACTGTATGACACGTACCTATATTATTATATGGTAATAATAACTTTAGACTGTTGTCAGTTATAGAAACGAATTAAGTTCTTTAGAAAACTAAAAGTTAAAATGATTTTACCCGTATGTAAGGTCACATTCTTTACATTCATTCTAGCTAAAAGTTTTTTTTCATTATTTCCCTAGCTCAACCTTGTGTTTTTAGTAGCAGCAAACTCTTGTAAACTCATCAGTTGGTCCCACGAGAAAAACGTGATGTGAATACCAGTGACGTTTGGACGAATTAACCCTACCCTAATATTGCGTTCTAGAATCCGTTAAACATTATAGGCTTCCTGTAAGTCCATCAAATTTCATTATGTCCGAACGATTCAGTTTTGCAATTTCAGAAGATTTACGTTCTAAAAGGTTCATCTTTTTCTGTTTACACTAAAGCTAACTTTAAGTTAAAACAAGCAACAAACAATTCTTCACAAAGCCTTTTCACGTGTAATACATATTAAACACATTTATTTTTTTATAGAACTAAATTTTAATTGGTAATATTGTAATTAATTAGTATTTAATATACAAACATATAATTTTTTAGTGCATTTCAAACTTATTCATTTTACTTTAATATTATTATATACACATTAAAATATAAATAACATTTCATTTAAATTAGATTCTGTTAAATTAAAAATTAGTATTATGTCTTTGCTTTTGTAGGTAATTATTTTATATTTAAAAAAAAATAATTGTGTTAAGTTAGGTATTAATTTGATGATACTATGCTAGGCTTAAAATCATTTGATCGTAATTTGTTTTTATTGATATTCAATAAAAATAAAGTAAATGGATTATTTAATCATGCATCAAGCAATTTACTTAAAATATATATTTATTACACTAGTGTGTTTGGAAATTTAATTAAATAACAAAAATCTAATGTTTCATATCCACATAATATTAACACTTTTACTGCATTCAGTAATTACTGTATATTTATAGATAATATTACCTCGTGTAACTGATATTACTAATGTATTAAAGACATGTTTACACTTAACGGATGTCTAAACACGTATTATTACGTATATAATATGATATACAATAGCATTCGTAAGGAAAATGCGATATCTTAATAACACTTTGTAGTTTCATATACGTTGTATAATGTATTATGATACCTTGTTTAAAATTTCGTTAATATATGTATGAGCTATGTTTTATAATAAAATTATTAATTTTATAAACAAACATTTTTTATCATAAATTTATAGCTTATAATATCAATCAAAACTGTTTTCAATTGTAATATTATACAATTATACGATTATATTAGCGTGTAACGATATTGTATAGTGCATAATGTATTTTGTCTCGTTTGACCGTCACATGGACAACGGCCACGTCACCGATTCACTTATGTTGCTATTTTATTAAATTACTATCATTTCACTGTACCGTGAAAAGTCTATAAGGCACTTGTGTATTATATACGTATATATTTATTAACGTCATCACTACTATTATATTATACGAGTACTATGCACCTAAGACTAACATTTAGCGAACCGAATTACGCTGTCAAGACAGAGGTAGGGCATAGAAGAAGTATACTCAGACGGTGGCTGTTCGTACGAGGTGTACAAGTCGAAACGTGTGTATATATTATACAGTGTCATAGTGTGCGTAGTATCTTCGACTTCCGGAACGTCTTTGCATGTTACGAGATAGGTTAGACTAGGCAGCTTGCTCGGCACAGGCCTCAGTGGAGCCACGGTAGCGCGTTCGTTAGTTTGTAATGAGTTTTGCCAGCCGACAAAATTAAACCCTCCCCTACCGCGAGACCATCACACCTCGTCACCACCGGTACTCGGCTATCTACCCTCTTCCACTACACTTCATTACGTGTGTATTACCCTTGCCACCTCCAATTCCGCATATTACGTTCTCGGGCAATTTACTCGCTGCTAAATGTACCTAATGTGGTTTTCAATTGATTTATTTTCCTAAAGACTCTGGAAAAATCTGTATTTAAGTGTATATATGAGAGTATAGAAAAATTCATTAGATTTCAGGTCGTCTAAAATATGTTATTGAACCATATGACGTGATATTTATGTATTTTTTTACGTTTGTGTATAATTAATTATGAGTTATATAGGAAAGAATAATATTATGCTCCAATACTATAATGTTCCAATACCATTTTTGCTGCAATAATTTGTTTTTCTTTCCATATTATAATACTATCTAGGTAAATAGATACATATTATGTCAGTTATTTTTCTCAATATCTATTACTCTCATGTTATAATTCGAGTATAACATTTTTCAATTTGATACCACCTAGACCATGTTTGAATTATGATATGTGTCTTTTAAAATTTAATATAATTTTTGTTTTCAAATTAAAGTGTTTATTTATTTATCTTATTTTTAAACTAACAGAAAAGTCAATGTATATTTTTACATTTTAATTATTTTTAAATATTTTCTTATGTTAATTTAATTATACAACAATAGTAAGCAGTTTAATGATTATAATGTCAAATTATTATAAATAAAAATAGTATTTTATAGTTCAATTATTAATAAAATACACAAATATTTTCATAATATATAATATATTATATATACATACAGCATACAGTTCAAATCGTGTGATTAGTAATATTTTTTTATTTTTTTATATTGAAACTGTTTGAATATTCAATTCATATTAAAATATTGTCATTATCCATTTTTTGAAGAATTTCTAAAAATAACTATATTGAGTACCTAATTTGTGTTATCCATTAGATAAAAAAATAAATTACTAGTTATGATGGTGTTAATTTTAATTTTTTTAATACAAACATTTTTATCGAAACTTTTACAAAATTTACTAAAGATAAGTTAAGCAAATAAGTTTTATTTATTATATTTTAAATTATAATGATAGTAGTTTATAGATTTTTTAAAATATTTAAAATATGTTTTATACTTATATCTGTAAAGTATAATTAAAGTATATTATTTCAATAGAGAAATTATATATTTAATAAAAAAATTCTATAATATTAAGAACAATATAAAGACATGTAGGAAAAAATAATTTTGTATATAATATACATTCCCAATAAGTATAATTTTTTTCTTTTTATCTTACAAACAATAGAAATTATAATTATAATGACCATATTATTCTATATATACATATAGATACATATATATATATATATATATATATATATATATATATATATATATATATATATATATATATATTTATATAAGATATATACATATTTTGTAATACGGATATATTTACAATTTTATATGAATACACTGAATAATCATTTTTTACTCAGTACATTTATTGATATATTTTTTAATTTTTTTTGTATGATAAACAATTTGCAAGTACTATTGAAATGATTTTATTTTCTTAAATAATTATAATTCATCTTTAATTGTGCTAAAATAATTCCTGAAAGTATTAATTTAATATACTATACTTAAAATAAAATGGAAATAGTTTTTTCAATAAAGATGATACAGCTTATGTTTACTATTATAATTACATTGCATTCAGATATTCAACTAATATGATATTTTATCATCATGAGAGGTCAATTTTAAAAATGACAATACTAATATATATATATTTATATATTTTCTTACCTAAAAATGTACATAATAAGTTATGGCATAAAATTGTATTATCATAATAGAAATATATTTTAACAGACTTTACGTCTTTTATTTATTGCGGTTAATTTACGAGTAAATTAATTTTTCGTAAAAGAAATAAAAATCGAATAAATGATTTGATCAAATAATGAGAGATTTAATTTATTGTTAATTTCCTATCCATACAAATGTATATCATCCACTTTAAAATGTAGTAGTGTCCGGTACATATTACATATTAGGGTATTCCAATACATATAAAGAATGTAGATTCACTTTAAGTATTTCCGTAAATTCTTTAACCAAAGTTTAGATTCGATTAAACTTTTAGGGTAGGTGTTAGCGTAATGGAATGTGTTCTGTTTTTTAACGTGTTGGCATGTGTATCACAAAAATATATGATCGAAACTTAAAACTTTGGTTAATATATTTAGGGTTTGAACCTTATTTTATCTGTTGGTACTTTTTTCTGTTTTTTTTTTTTTTTTTTATAATTATCTCATAAAAATATTAAATAAATGTATATATTTAATATATATTAATAATGCAAATATTTAATACATTTTTGATATTTATTATACTACTGTAATAAGTATATTACAAATATATACTTAATATATATATATATATATATACCTATATATTATATACAAATAATCTGTTTTTACTCATATGTAAAATCTCTGCTCTGTTTTGTCGTAAACAAAACTGACAACGGATGAAAATCTGTCAACAGAAAAGGCCATGGCATAAACAAGTATTATAAATCCACTCACAGAAAAAAAAAAAATAAAGCTGATGGAATAAAAGCAGCCCGCGGTATTTACCGTACTTGATCCTAATCGGATTCAGTTTAATGTTATGCATAGAAGCTTCTCCTATGTCCTTTGGGACCATCTGAATCTCACTATGCATATGTATTATTTCAAAATATCAAAAATACATTGCTGACATATAGTATTTAAATTTTTAGAATGCAATTTATTGAAGAATATAATACATATGTCAGTATATCAAATTCTTTGTAATTTGTAATTTTTTTTTTTAAATATCTTATAAAAAAATAAAATACCCATATTTTTAATTTTTTTATACCAAATATATTATGACATTATGACATACCTATGTGAATAATTTATGCACGATAGAACTAGAGTATTAATGAAATAATAAAAAAAAAATTATTTATTAACTATATTTTTATGTCCATATTGTTGTCTCATTGTTTGTATTGTTATATTTATTATTATTGTATACTATCTTACATATTATATAATCATATTCAGAAATTATTGGTTGATACATTTGTGTAAAATAAAAGTGCATTGGGTATTCAATGAATACTATTCATATTACACATTGAATACAATTTTGTTTTTATTATTAAAATTAATATTTTGCCATCTATGCGCACACAGTTTTTTTTTTTTTTTTACAGTAATTTTAAATTAATTAATGATCGTTTTATTGGTTGGAATCTAAAATGTATACTTTATTTTAATTTATGGTAACGGTATATTTTTTTTTTTTTGCAAAACCAATAATGAATTCTAAAATTACAATCATATAAAATATCATTGATATTTAAATTTTTTATTGTTAAGGTTTGTGATGACACGTGTGATGTAGTAAAAAGCCCTTAATAATAAACTATAGTATGCTTAGACTTATTTTCGGACACACGTTGTACGCGAAACCCATTGAAGCAAACTTAAGAGTTATTTTATTCCATCATTCTCGTCCCCTATACACAGTTAATATTATCAGCTTAATGTAATCTCAATTTTTAATACCCTCTACGTGGACTGTTGATTAACCCCTCACATAAAAATGTCGACCCTCCGATATTATTATTATTATTATTAACTCATATAAAAGGGTAGGTATATATACATACACGTCAAATCTACCGGCTCTTCTTCAATATTGACAATGCCTGTGATGTATTTCCTGGTAATGTGGGGTGGACGGGATTGGTGGGGAAGATGACACGGTGGACATCGCGGTGCGGTAGTTCAAAAACGCTGCTGCACAGCCACCGGCAGCCAAGTGAAAAATCGATAATATAGCGCACAGTATGCAAACTATGGTGTTGGTAGCTGCAACGATGTCGGTTATTGTTGCTCTATGTCCATGCGCTTTTACCAACTTACAAATTCTCTCCGTATGTCTGTCTGTCTTGTCTCTGTGTTTCTCTCTCTCTCTCTCTCTCTCTGTGTCTCTCTCTATCTTTCTTTTTCCTTTTTTTTCCAATATACACTTATGAAATTATGTGGATTGAGATATGCATAAAGTATATTTTGACTTATTAAATATAATGAAACGTAAAATAGAACTACCTTACCCTAGTCAGTTCAAGAATTTAGTAGTAATGAAGGACTGTTTATTGCTATAATATAGATAATAATTACGTGGAAAACGATAAGAATAGAAAAAAAAACATGAGGTTATAAAACGACTAACTGAGAGTGCGTAGGTGATCAACCCTCAGTCACAAAGATACAAGTATCTTAATATACTAAATATAATTTATATTATATTCTAATAGAATCATTATAGTTAAAAAATCTCATGAAATGTCTTGTAATTTTTTGCCATTTAATTGAAAATAAAAAAATCTAACTTTTTTTATCTATAATAATAATAACCACTAATGTACTTTAATTATTTTAGAACCTCTATTAATTATCTACGTCATTTTTGAAAAAAATTGTCTCCGATATCTTCATTATCTAACCACTGCTTAAAAAAATTGCTTTAAATTACTTTTGTATATTATATTTTTTATTTTTTTTTCTTGTATTTTAATGTTATGATAGGAATACAATTATTTTTATCATTAATGACTATATATTGACAATGGCTACTATCGGTGAGCATGTAGTGGAGTAAAAAAAAAAAATGATTTTAATAATTTAGTTAATTTTCTGTGAATACCTATAACACTGTATTACCAATTAAATTAGGTGGTTTTATTTTGGCCCGGTCAAAAGAAAAATACTACAATCCCATCCATAACTAATCCGCTATATTTATGGCACTGCCTGATCCAAGCACGGTTAGGAAGCACGGTTAGGGTAAGACTGTGAATATATGCCGTTCACACGTAACCCATTGATATTGATATTATTTATCATAGACGTTTATTATGCAGAAGTAGTTCTTAATATCATTCAAAAATTATTTAAATCCATAGGCACAATCTTTTTTTATAAGCGTTTGAACAGCGAATATTGACATAAAATTACATGTAAAATATAATATAATGTATAATATTCTAGACTGACAAATGATATCGGTTTTAGATTCTGAACGGAGTGATGGAATCTCTTGGTTTTACAATGATGTGTGTTTTTTTTTTATTTTTATTTTTTTATTTTTGTGCCTGACGACACCTTTTTTGGCAGTAAAAATGCTTCGATTTGCTTATGTAACAACTTTCTAAAAGGAAAGTGAATGTAGATGGTACTTTGGCTAGACTAAAATCCAACTTTTCAATACTTTTTAAAAAAATCGAAAAAAACGATAAAAATATTACGAAAAACTGGAAATTTTACGCATATAATCACGTTTATACAAATTACATTTTTTTAAAATGCTCTAACTCAAAAACGAAAAACCACAACAATTTGAAATTTTCACCAAATCTTTATATTGACGTTTTCTTTATATGGTTAAGTTTTCAAAGTATTTTGACATATTTTGACTTATTTATAGACAATTTAAATTTTCGATTTTTGTAAAATTTTTGTTTTAAAACATCTATAAAATTTAATTGGCAGACTGAAAACTCATGAAATTTTAATACAAGGTTTATAATAAGTTAAACTTATCGTAACTAAAAAATATCGGTGATCGGTTTACTCAAATTTTTTTTGTAAGCCCTTAAAGCTCAAATTTGTACAAAATGTGTAAAAATCACGATAATTTGCATGTTATTTTGTAGATAAAAATTCATAGAATTTTTTCTGTTCATACTTAAGGTTCAAAATTTTAACACTAGGTTATCATTAAGCTACTCTTCAAAAATCTTTAAAAAAATTTCTTCAGGACATAGAGAAAAAAAATTTTATGACTGTTTGAAATTTAAATATTTACGAAATTGCATAAAATAACTATTTATTCTCGAACGATTTTTAATATTTGTTATAATTCAAAAAGTATATATCGCAGATTTTTGAAATTTCTACAAGCTGTTAAGATTAGTATTTCTTTTATGTAATATTTTTTTCAAAATATTATATTGATTTTTAAGCCACTTATAGACATTTAAAATATTCGATTTTTTTACATTTTATTTTTATAATCGGTGATAAAAAAAATTTGGTTCGTACAAAATACTTGAAAATTTAATAGAAGATTCCACAGAAGTAGTTCTTAATGTCATTCAAAAATTATTAAAATCCATAGGCACAATTTTTTTTATAAGCGTTTGAACAGCGAATATTTTACATGTAATTTTATGTCAATATTCGCTGTTCAAACGCTTATAAAAAAAAATTGTGCTATGTATTTTAATAATTTTTGAATGACAATAACTACTTCTGTGGAATCTTTTATTAAATTTTCAAGTATTTTGTACGAGCCAAATTTTTTTTATCACCGATTATAAAAAAAAAAATGTAAAAAAATCGAATATTTTAAATGCCTATAAGTGGCTTAAAAATAATATAATATTTTGAAAAAAATATGACATTAAGGAAATGCTAATATAAGCAACTGATAAAATTTCAAGTTTCTACAACTTATACTGTTTGGATAAAAGCAAATAGCAAAAATCGTTTGAGGCTAAACCGTTATTTAACGTGGTTTTGTAAAAATTTAAATTTCAAACACTCATAAATTTTTTTTTTCTGAATCCGGTAGAGTTTTTTTTACAGATATTTGAAGAAAAACTAATGAAAAACCTTGTACCAAATTTTCAAAACTTAGTTATAAAAGAAAAAAATTTTACGAATATTCAACCACAAAATTATTTGCAAATTTTCGCAATTTTACATATTTCGTATAAATTGGAAATTTGAACACTTTTAAAAAAAAATTGTTACTTACGATTTTAGATTTTTTTTTATCAGTTAAGGAACAACTTATAAGAAACCTTGTATTAAATTTTCAAGATTTTCTGGCCAACCAAAAAATTTTTATCGTTATTTTAAAAAAAAAATACTTAAAAAAATTAAAAATTTCAATTGTCTATAAATAGCTCAATAAAAGTAAATATACTTTGAAAATTTAACGGTGTATAGAGAACGCTAATTTAAACATTGGGTGAAATTTCATGTATTTACATCGATTAGTGATTTTGTCGAAAACTGGTTTTGCGTTAAAACTCCCGTTTTTCCCTTCATTTTTTAGGGTTTTTCCCGTCGCATTAAAAAGAAAAATTGAAATTTTTTTTTCTTTTGACCCCCTTAAGTACCAACTAGATTCACTTTCCTTTCAGAAAAGTTGCTATATAAGGAAATTGAAGCATTTTTACTGCCCCAAATCGTGTCGACAGACACAAAAAAAAAAAAAAAAATAAAAAAAAAAACACACATCATTGTAAAATCAATACATACTTCACTCCGTTCAGAATATAAAAACGAAAAAACTATAGAAGTTATAATTTCAAGCCATTTCTGAGTTTAGTATTAATCTTTTAATATTATTGTATGGAATGTATGGTATAATGAATATTTGTATATTTTAATAATTTTAACATTGATACGGCTTTTGATGTTTTTAGCCTAGAATCACACTATGCGTTTTGTCGGTAACCGATTGTCGGGAACCGATCGGTAATTAAACCACAACACTCAAAATAAAATATGATGAAACGGAAAACGCAATAGGCGATCACATTAGACCGATTATCGGTAACCGAAAATTACCGTCGGACACAACCGCGATCGGACCCAAAATTTGAAAGTGGGGGTGCTGGGGAAATGGACCTCATCAAAACACATACATTTCTATATAACCAATCACATTGTGTGGAACGTCGGTACCGATAAGAAAAACATTGTTTTTTTCTTTCGTAAATTTAATAATTATTATTATAATGTTTGATACGTAATTCGGATTCGTATCAAGTTTATTTTTTTTAACCAAATATCACCTATATTTTATTAATTTATTAATTTAATGATATATTTTAATAGGTTTTTAAACAAAGCTTTATAACCTAATGTCATATAAAATAATAATTTTGTAATTAAGAAAGTATAACAATTATGATCGGCACTAGTGGCATTAAACATTTGTATACTGACGGTCGACGAGTGGATTATAAGTTATAATGTTCCATTTTAATCATTCGTGTACAATGTACATAGGTACCTACTTTTATTTATATAAATCTATTATAAAACGATTCTTCGAAATCAATAATGTATGCATTATTGATTTCGAAGAATCGTTTTATATTAAATAGTATATTAAATTTATAATTAGTAAAATATAAGTTTTGAATCTTGAAAAGAGAATTCGCGCGCTTTTTAATCTCATTTATATCAATCGGTTACCGATAAAACGCATAGTGTGATCAATATAAGCCTTATTCAATAATTAATTTTAATAATTTAAATTGTCAACATAAGGTATAAACAGAAAATTATCATAAAAAATATGTTGATGTTTTTTTTATGGATTTGTTTATAATGTATTTATTTATTATATGATTTAAAAAAAGAACCAAATATTTTTCTTCCAAATAGAAAAGTTGAACATAAAGCAGGGAATAGAAGCATTTGGTTAACTGTATGATTGTGCATTTGTAAGTTAGTGGAACCCAAGTAATTTGTGGGATCGCTTTCGAGCTAATTTGTGCTCTTTCTGTAAGTATAGTTTGTTGTAGACAAGTGAAAAATCTTTTAAGTAACTGTAATTTATCGTACTTTCGTGAAATAGCAATTTACACATATACGGCATTCAATCAATCAGTTGATTTGTACTTCAAACATACTTGTACTTGTGGATTTATAGTATCCTTAAAGGGAGTTGAAACTAAATTATTTTGAAGATATATTTAAATTAAATAAAAATACAATTACATGTAATGATTTAAATTGAATTGCTATTAATTAGTAAAATTCTCAATTAAAGTCAAACTAAATAATTTAGGTTAGCTTCAGATAGAACATTTATTGAATAATTTTTTGATTCAAAGTACAGAGTTTATATAATACATTAAAACTGATTTTTAAATATTTTGCTGATTTGTAGTTTGTCTGAAAAAGTTCTTAAAATTACAGGAACAGTTTTCGATTTCTTTAATTATAATAAGGTATTTTTAATACTGTTATATAATAATTTATGATTTAAAAAGAATTCACAATTTTTTAATTTTTTAAAAGAAAAATTGTCATAATGAACAAATATATATATATAAATAATTAACTACATTAAACATTTTCTTTATAATAACATGTATTTAAAATTATGTTCTCGTTATTTTTTCAATACCTGTAGATATCATATCAAATTATTTGAAATGACACTCATCATGTTTACTATAAAATATTTTTTCATCTTCTAAATGGATTATAATTTCAGAGAAAACTTTCTAAGTAAGAATCGTGATATAAGATATATTCAATAATTATCAAATATCCATTACTACTGTTGATATCATAAATCTAAAGTTATTACTTTTCTTATTAAATTATAAAGATCTATTATAAAATTATTAGAATCATATTTATACCATATTCTGTAATAGTTTAAATAATAGGTACTGTGATAAAATAGATAAACAACATTGTTTTTTTATAATTATAAGTAAAATGTTTTTATAATATTATTTAGGTCGATATATAATATTAAATTGTTGAGCTAACTTGATATAATAGTTTGAAATGTATAATTTTTGATTGTCATAAACAATCACGAATACCGAGTTTTAAATAAATGTTTCGTTTAATTTCATGAAAATTAATTTTATTCTTTTTCAATGCAAATATGTAAAATATTTTTTACTTTAAAATACAATACTTAAAGAGTTTGTGATCATATGAAAATTATAATTCATTAAAGTAAAATATATTCAGTAATAAAATTTATATATTTTCATATGTTAATTTTAGTCTAATATAAATTTGTTTGTAAAATATAAATAAATAAAATTGTATGACTTCAAATTTTGATCTGTTTTTGTGATTACTATATGTAGTATTTATATAATCTTATTAAATTATTAAATTATAATCTGTAATTATAATTTTAAGTATTGTAGTTTGAGTTTTAGTATAATTTTTATCAAATTATGTACGAATTAAAGTATTGCTATGATGAAATCTTATTTATTTTTTTATTTACATAAAATATAATATATTATACTCAATAAAAGAAAAAATCGAACTTTAATTTTTTTTCGTGAAGTTTTTTCCTCAGATGATAATGTTTTCTTTTTTTTTGTCTTTGAAGAATTCATGTTTTGTTCTTTATAAATATATATAAACGATCACGAAGCTTCGTAATATTAATTAGGTTCAACTGTAGTAGAAGAGAAACTCTGATCAAAGAATACTTCATCTGCAAACAGTTCAAAAGAAAATTAATCAAGTCACATAACTTTTCTGCGAACTTATAGAACTTATCCTAATCTCATTGGTACCTTTAAGTTAATAGCTACGGGCATCTGGAAAATGATCCTATCTATATATTGCATACATTAACTATGTACATAAACTCATACCTATCATTGTAACTAATTTAACTTTAATTAAAAGAGCTGACCAATTAAAATAAAAATTATAGCTAACCCACTAGGAAAATTACAGAAATAAGATATTGATAGAGAAATCTTTATCCTTTGTGTAAAAAATAACATAAGAAAAAATTCGTTTTTAAATCTATTTATAATTCATTTTCTATACATTAAATTTATTTTGAGCCAAAGTATTCTTAATAAAATTAGAAGTTTTCTTTTTCCAAAAAATAATATTTTTAAGAAAACTATTTTTATTTATCTCATTTAAAAATAAAAATAAAATCTCCATTCTAATTAAATAGTGTAGTTTCAAGTTTAATTTTCTGAAAACTTATTAAATTTGTTAATTTTTTAAACATCTCATATAATACTTGTATTTTATTTTTCATATTTTTTGTTTAAATACAGTTATATAATTTTCTTTATTTTCAGCAGATTGACCACGTTCATAGAATAAGAATTTTATTATTTCACAAATTAATATAAAATAAAAGTTAGTATGTTATTCCATAAAAAATCATTACGTACATCATGTAACTTCTTCTCTTCTTCTTCTTTTGCCTCGCCTTACTCCCAACTATTTGGGGTCGGCCACCCTTGTCCTACACCTCCACTATACTCGGTCAACCTCTGCACACACCGACAGTCCTCATGTCATTCTCCAAAATTTCCAACCATCTCTTTTTTGGTCTTCCTTTTCCTCTTTTCCCTTCAACGTCCATCTTCATAACCACTCTTACTGCATTTGTTTCCTCTCGCCTTATCACATGCCCAAATCATCTCAGCCTATTTTTTCTCATCTTGTCCACAATTGGCGCTACACCAACACTACCTCTCACGTATTCATTCCTTATTCTATCTTCTCTTGTCACTCCACTCAACCATCTAAGCATTCTCATTTCCGCGACACTCATTTTTTGTTCTATTCTCCTGTTAACCGCCCAACATTCTGAACCATACAGCATAGTTGGTCTCACTACACTTTTATAAAATTTACCTTTCAACCTAATTGTAATTCTTTTATCGCATAACACGCCCGATGCTTCTCTCCATTTCGTCCACCCGCACTTAATCCTATGTTTTACATCCATGTCAAAGCCCCCGTCCTTTTGAACAAAAGATCCTAAATATTTAAAGCTCTCAACTTCACATATCACATCACCATCTATTGTCAGTTGTCTCCTCATTCCTTCAACTTCTTGGTCTCTTTGTCCAAAATCATACTCTATATACTCCGTTTTATTTCTACTAATTCTCAATCCCTTTTCTTCGAGGGCTAACCTCCACTCATTTACCCTATTATTGACAACTTCCAGGTTTTCTCTTACCAGAACTATATCATCCGCAAACATCATACACCATGGTATCTCACCCTGTATCTCCTTTGAAACCTCATCCATTACCACTGAGAACAGGTAGGGGCTTAGAGCTGACCCCTGGTGCACACCTACTCCTACACTGAAACCTTCTGATACTCCACACCGACTCGTGACACTAGTACTCGACCCTTCATACATATCCTGGATAAAATTTACATACATTTTTGGGACATTTTTCCTCATTTATGCCCACTTTAAAACTTCGCTTGGAACCCTGTTATACGCCTTTTCTAAATCTATAAACACCATGCATAGTTTTTTATTCTTTATATTCTTTTCTTTTTTTCTCTGTACTTCTCTACTAATTGCCTAACACAAAATAATGGCTCCATTGTTGATTTTCCTGGTATAAAACTAAACTGGTTTTCTGATATCGACTTCTCACTTCTTATCCACTTCTCTATAATCTTTTCCCAAATCTTCATAATATGACTCATGAGCTTTATTCCTCTATAGTTCCCCCATTCTTGTATGTTTCATTTTCCTTTAAATATTGGTACAACAAAACTCTTTCTCCAATTTTCTGGCATTTTTCCCTCTATCAGTACCTTATTAAAAAGATTTTTCAACCACCCAATGCTTACATCCCCTAAAAATTTTCACACCTCTACAGGTACTCCCTCTGGTCCTACCGCTTTTTTCTTTTTCATCGCCTTCACCGCATCTCTCACTTCCTGCTCACCTACTAGACCAATCAATCCTTCATTCCATGACATACTCTCTAAAACTTCTTTTGAATACTCCTCGTTCAGTAATTTCTCAAAATATTCTTTCCATCTTTTTTTCACATCCTCATATTTTGTTAAAACTGTCTCATCCTCATTTTTTATACACCAGACATCTTGGAAATCCTTGGATCGCTTTTCTCTCACCTTCGCTAGTCTATAAATTTCTGTTTCTCTTTCCTGTATTCCTAGCCGCTCATATAACTCATCATACCTATTAAGCTTCGCTTTGCTTACCGCACTTTTCACTATTTTACATACATTTTTATACTCTATCCAAGCTTCCCTCTTCCTGCTTTTCTGCTATACCTTAAATTGCTTTTTCTTACTCGCTACTACTCTCTGAATCTCCTCATCCCACCACCACGTTTCATTGTCTTCTGATAAACTATTTTTGGTTTCACCAACAACCTCTTTTGCTATGTTCTTAACACAAGTGGCCATCATTCTCCAATCATAATGTAATCATGTAATGTAAATCATGTAACTTATATGTCTATAAACTAGTTTTTCTTATTTGTGGATTTTAATCCATAAAGTTATTTGAAAGATACATAATATTATCATATAACCATATCAAAAATTCATTTATTTATTATTTTATCTTTCAGTTGCATTTAAACCTTTAAATACTTAAAATTCTTATATTTTTTTCGAATCATTTCAATTATAGAAATTAAACGAAACTGGTTGACCTATATTAGTATAAAAATAAATAAATAGAATCAAATTATATGAAAATGGTGTAGCCTCTACTTTATTTAAACTTTTTTTTTAATATGTTATTGTAGAAGTATTTTAGCATTTTTTTATGATAAATATTTTACAAATACAAACATCATGATATTATATTTACTATACTAAAATTAATAAATCTTATAAGTAAATATTGTATGCATATTTTTATCATTCAAAATTATTAAAACATTATTTAAATTATAATTTAGGACTATATAATAAGGTATTATTTTTTTTTATACTAACCGACATTTATTTGTATAAAATGACAAGTTACGTTTGTTATTTGCATTCTAAGGCTAATTTTTTTTTTTTAAAGTAAATTATTTATTCACATCATGATTAATTTTTTTTCTCATTAAAGATATATAGGAATACTTAAAATTATACATTCATAACTTTTAGGGCTTGAAACCAAAATTTTTTTTTTCGATTTCGAATTGGGTTTCGGATACCGTTATTTATTTTTTCCGATTTATATTTCGGTATTTGATATCGATATTTACTTTTTTCGATTTCGATTTCGGTTTTGGATTTCGGTATTTATTTTTTCCATTTTCAATTTCGGTTTCGAATACCGGTATTCACTTTTTATTTTTCATCTTTCATATCTTGCAAGACCTTATATTCTTTATTATGGTTGCTTCTTTTGTGAGTTTCGAGATTATTGCTATGTCGACTTTTTAGTATAGGTCGCCGACACCCTTCAATTTTACACACTGATTCATCTTTTAGAATATTATAATTAAAGTATAACTGACCAACAGGATTGGTTAACTTTCTTCCCATTTTAATAAATTACAAAAAAAATCTAAACAATGTTAAGAGCAAATACCACGAGAGACGATAATATAACATAACCACAGAGGTTTCAATGCATGCGGAGTTATAACTAAAATGATCGCAAATGCCAACTAGATAATAGCATGATAGAAATGACATTATGTTATGACTTTACTTCATTAGTACATAAATAGTATCCCAATAACAATTAAATTTGTACAACAATATTATTCTAATAATATCTATTTCAACAGTGCGGTTGGTGGTGGGTGGAGGGCCGGAAGGAACAAATTTTTCAGTTGACTGCATTTTTTAAATACCCAGACGATTACGTTTTAGTCTATAGTTATTATTATATAGATTAATGATTAATAACGATATTATTTTTCTGATTTCAATTTCGGTTTTGATTACCGGTATTGATTCTTTTCAATTTTGTTTCCGAATTTGAAAATTGGTATTTATTTTTTACGATTTCGATTTCGGTTTCAAATAACAGTATTTACTTTTTGAGGTTTCGATTTAAGTTTTTGATATCGGTATTTAATTTTTTTGATTTCGTTTTCAGTTTCGTTTTCAATATCGATTTTTAACGGTTTAAACCGGTATTCAAAATCGGTATTCAATACCGGTTTTAAGCCCTGATAACTTTATTTCTTGTATTATTTAAATGCTTTTTTACTCACTAAAATATATTAAAGCAATACGAAGCAAACGATCTACTCTGTAAATAAATGTTAGTAAATTTACTTGTAGACATTTTAAGACAAATTATTTCAAAGTGTCACATTTTAACATCCTGATTAATCACAAAGGCAAATATTATGTATTTATTTCAATAGTTCTAAAAATATTTTATGTCTACAATATTTTGGTAAATTATTTCCATTTTGTATATCAGCGTTTCTTAAACTGTGTTCCGCGGAATCCTAAGGTTTTGCAGAAATCACTTCAGAGTTTCGCAAAACATAAGTAATTTTTTTCAACATTTTCAAAAAAATTACTTTAAAATATCTAATTAAAGATTAGAAGCGGCTAGTGGGGGAAAAAAATGTTTGTTAATCAAACATTAATATTAAGTTATAATATATGGTACAGTCTAAACTCCAAACTCTTTGGTCTATACTTCTATAATCTATTGCGTATTTATATTACTTATACTTGTACATTGTACAGAAATAATATTTAAACATCGTTGATAAAAATACTAATTGGATACGGCCGTTTGCGATAATGTGAACTTCTGAGAAACAACCGTCGACAACGAAAAATTTATGAGTAATGTCATTAGGTACTACAATAAGTTCCCAGTACAACGAACTCCAAGGGATCGAATATTTTTTTCATTGTAACGAAATGTCGAAAATTCTAATAAAAGAATAAAATCAAGTATAATATGTTATTCAAATGTAAATAATTTGACTTTAGACTTTATGCAGAATCTTATATGATAATACAATTTTTATTAATAAAACCTATTATTAAGAATAATTGTAATAATAATAACCAATTTCATTTATCTCATCAAAATTAAAATTTATTCTAAAGTAATTTAAGTGTTTTTATTTACAATTATAATTCTTTTATTTTATATTAACAATTTTGTTTTTGAATTATGAACCTTTAATACATTATTATTTTATGAAATAGTTAGAATTTTAATTTTAAATAATCCTAAAAAAAAAAAAAAAACATAAAAAAAAAATTGAAGTTATACGATAAAAGTGGACATCATAAAAGGTTCAACCTTTAAAAAAGCTTAAGAAACATTGATGTATATACCAGTGGCGGCTCATACTACGGTGCACAAAGAATGTAAATCATCAAAAAAAAAAATTAAAAATATACACAAAATTATTACATTTTTGTAGTAAATTATAATTGGTTATTATGCACATAGTCTATAATTAACAAAAATATTTATTAAAAACAAAGTTTTTCCGGCTTTTCGTGTTGAGAAGTATGTCTAATAGTAATTAAATAACTAGCGGAGCACACATTCGTTGTGCTCCGGGTGGCCGTACATAAATTAGCTTCATGTATAGATACATAGGTTATACAAAGCTTATACAGCTTCAAAAATTAAATGTACCTATACCAATAACAAAATTAATAATTTTTTACTCGCCTACAAAGGTATCTTACAAATTAATTGTGCACCACCTTATTTGAATCTCAGGAGCCGCCACTGATATGTAAACAATTATAATAATCATTATTTAATAAAGTAACACATACATGGAGGGAAGGTTGCAGAAACCAAATAATGTGCTTGTTGCTCTCATTTTCAAGTAATAATAATATTATTTGAATCTTATTTCTATATATATTAAAAACGTAAAATTATCAAATACTTTATTTGTTTTATGTTTAATCTAAAAAAAAAAATATATTTGTCATCTTAAATCAATAAGTCGTGCATATTATAAAATATCTTACATTCAAACATTTTACTTTTTAAAAACGAGTATTTATAAAATTATATTGATACAATTTTTAAATTTCATTTATAAGTACGTAATAAAAAAATGTGTTTCTCAAGAAAATCAAATATGCATATAAGTATATAAATTTGTCTTCGAGTTTATTTTAACTTCATAAAGTTATATTTTTATAATTCTAATTTATATATCTTTGCAAACGGATTTGTTTAATTTGTTAATGATTAATCATTAAAATAAAATAACTTTATAATATAAATTAATGCACAAATCATTAAGTACCTTTTTTCATAACGAAAGATTTTAGTTTTGATAAAAAATATTTTTATTTTTTTTGAAACACATATCGTTAATTAATTTGGTACAATTATTCTCACCACACATTTTAAAATTAAATACCTAAATGTTGCATCATCTTAAATTATTGTATCGTATTATAGCATTAGAAGGGCTTTGTTGAATTCGGTCTAATAAATCTAATAACATTATACACATGAACAATGCTATATTGCATATCTCAAACATCACCTAACGTTATATATATATATGTTTTGTACTTATACTACTATCTAATGTTTTGTCGAGTATAGGATTTACTATTATAAATATTTACATAAAAATGTATTTTTCAGTGATTTAATTAAATTTTGTATGATTTATATTGGAAGTTATCATTTATACAAGTTATAATGATCATAAGACTACCTAATATAGAATTATAAAGTCAGCCTGGTTAACGATAATTAGCCTATACGAGAATGAGACTATAACGATAATTGTAATACTAGTAATATTAAAAAGAATCATACACAAGTGATTAATAAAATCGGTATTTTTATATTAATTGTGACGACTATATAAAAGTTTTCTCACAAAACTTTGATGATTAGTATACGAAAACGAGCTTTACTGTGTCAATGTGGTCCATGAGGAAATATAGTGGTTTGTGATACAACCCAAACATTTATAGAGCCCCGAGGACACTTCCGTTTCAATCTAGTATGTCTTATTACTAGTGGCTTAGTGTACTTTTAAAGCAACTGTTATTGAAAAAGTATCGATCTAAGGAAATCATCACTAACTTGTGTTTAATTGAGTTTTTTAAGTTATTTATACGTTATATACTTTTTGGGAAAAATTGTTTTAATTTCAGTAATTTTATATAAAAATGTTAATTATTAAGTTTGGTTATATAATAAATCAAACCAATCTTTGAATATATAATTTGAATATTTATGTATAGATTTTATCTTAGTATAAGAATTTTATAAGTTTAATTTAAGTCACTAAAATTTTACATAATATTCATTAAACATAGAAATTTTATAATATTATTTTTATGTAACTATAATTATAGTCATGCTGAAATACATTTATAAGTAATTAATTTATTATAATTACTTATAAATATATGTCAATATAAATTAAAAACAGTTATTTATATAACACCAATTATAGTAATAACAAGTATGCAATATACAATTAACATGTTTCCTATGATATGGGTCGCCATATGGATCTAAACAAATGTAATTAAGAATAATTATTGGTATTTTTATAAATACATTTTAAAGTATTTAAATTTGCTGTAATGTCAATAACAAAGGCAAAATAAAAAAAAATATATATATAAGTATTGAAATAATTATAATTAAAATATAAGAATATTTATGAATGGGTTGTTTGTGTACTTTGAAAAATAATAAGATAATGTATTTTTTAAAAACATTGGTTTAAACATTGGTTTAAACATTTTTACTGTGAATATTCTACAGTTAATAAGATTCTCAATAGTTTATAAATATGTACTATAAATATAACTAATTGGTTTTTTAAAAGTCTAATCAAATCTTACAATAATCTATAACTTAGTAATATTATTATATAATTTATACAAAAATTATAACATATTTTTTACAGGATATAGAGAAAAACAACACAATTAAAAATGTAATTATATTAAATATATATATATATATATTAAACGTAGAAATGTACACACCAATCCTACACTAGTCTTCATTTTTAGCAATAGAATATGCATACTGTATTTGAATTTATATTTATATAATTAATTTTATTTATAATGCAATTAACAAAAATCAAAAAGATATAAATAAGAAATGTACGAGGACATTATCTCGATACTTTTGGTTGCATATTCTTCTAATAATGAGAAACATTGTTGCATTCTTTGGGGTGAACAGTAATAATAAACCATCTGACATTATATCGACGTGTTATATTTTCCATACAATATTTCCAAATGATATTTTCCAAAAAATATTATTCCCTACGTATGTGACCCTGTACAATAAATCATCCATGTACGTCAACCAGTAAGTACATCCGAGAAACAACTTATGGGTAACGCCTTTGATAGAGACATATACAAAGCGGGGAGTGAATTCAACCGTAATCGAATAATACATGTTCAATTATTTTTGCAGTTTAAGAACATTCAGTTTATAAATGACGACAATCGCCATTATATTTCATTATAAAAGATTTTACGTTTTAATTAATTTTAGGTTTCGAGATTATTTGGACATGTTGTCATTGCAAATAGTCTAAAATCAGAAGCCATCTTATATTCGTTGTAAGAATTTTGTTCTTTCATTGATATTCTATAGTACAGAAAATTTTTCATTTAAAAACTCTGGAGAGTACGTGTGTACTACATTCCTTAACCATTTCAGAAACACTCTGTATATATATAGATATATATGATTTAAAACAGTGTTTCTCAACCTGGGGGTCGCGACCCCCTTGAGGGTTGCCAACTTATTATTCAGGGTCGCAATGGAATGATTTAAATCAAAGCGAAAATTAAAAGCTCAATCATTAAAAAAATAAAATTAATAAAATATTATAATATTACATATTACGAGCTTAGATTATTTACATTAAAATTAAAAACACACTATTATTATTTTTAAAGCGATATTATTGTTTGACGTTTATTGAAGAATCTATAATAAATGTCGAATATAGATTTTCAAGTAACAACCCAAGATAAGGCCTTTGCACATATTATATTATTATATATTAATTTTGCAGGTCATCGTTACTATCGTCGTGCGCCATTGTAAAGTAGGTTTATAAGTTGCATTTATACATTTTTTTTCGCATTTTTATACAATTTGTATACATATATATATATATATATATATATATATATATATATATATATATATATATATATATATATATATATATATATATATATATACATAGGGATAGCTAAAAAAATTGAAATTCAAAAAGGGGGTCGCTACAGTAAAAAAGTTGAGAAACACTGTTCTATACGATATAAAAATGAAATATTAATATGAAGCAGCTTAATTTCCTGGTATTGAAGTTTTTAAAATCGCTCCTGAACAACGAAATGTTGTGAAATTGCAACGTATTAGATTTTTTTTTTTGTTTTGATGAAAAACTTTCTAAAAACACGTTTAATAAATACATTCAACTTTCAATGTAACATAAATGAACATTGTTTTTTTTTTAATTTTTAAGTTCTAAGTAATCGTATAAGTTCTAACTTATCTAATTTATTCAAGTCGTAGTAAAAATGGTTTTTTATAAACAATTGACCATGCATATTTGTTATTTGGTAATTGATGTAATTAAAAAAAAAAAAAAAAATTAAGCTATTTATTTGCTAAATACACTAAACTACTATTATTAGTATTAAAATTTATGCAACATTAATTTTTATATTTTCAGAACCAAAACACAATAGTTTAATGGAAATATGTTGTTTTTTTTATTTTATAGTAAGAGATATTTTTATTTAGAACCTAATAATTTCCGGATGTAGTACTGACCTAGTCATTTTATCTTATCAATATTTATGTCTGATTTCTATTTGTTTAATCAATTTAATTTCTTTAATATTTTAATGCATAATTGGTTCTAACTTTGCAATATGGCTGTTGTTTGTTCATTATTCAATTATAGCTTTTCACATTTATAATAATTACACTATTTTCAAATATAGCAACTCTATTGTCTTAGTTTAAGTCTTAAAGTATTATTTATTTACTATTAATTTGTATTTATATAAAAAATATGATACATTTTCAACTTACAAATATTGAATCAATTAAAAGTAAAACAATGTTTCTATAAAGTGAGAAAGACAAGTATGCAAAGTTATTTGTGATTCACAGTAGCAAAATTCGTCAGTATAAAATATTTATTTTTTTTTTTTATTAAAAAATTGTTATAACATAATTGAAGAAATGAGTGTATATAATAGATGCAATTATTCAACTGTAGTTAAGGATTGATAATTAGTTCAAGTTACAATATATATATATATAAATCCAAAATACCTTAACGATTCGTTTAGAGTATATACGCATTAAGAAAGAATTTGTAGAATATCTCATAGTTAAGTGTTATAATAGTTTTGAGCTATAAACTGTATACATTTTGAACTTTTTGGTGGACTAAAAAATATCCTAATTATTATTATTATGTGTTGATTTTACCGTATTTTAGGTAATATTATAAATATATTGATAAATTCATATAATATAGATAAATAAAAATAAATGTGAATAAAATAGTTTAATACTATTTTAAAACCAAATTTTTTTTTTACATAATGTAGTATGATAAGTATTTCTAAATCTGAAATAGTATAATGATTTTTAGACAAAATCAGTTGGATAATCTAACTAAGTAAGTCTATAAGCATTATATGAATATATATATTTTTTATTCGAAAAAATATAAAATCATTTTCATAAGTTTATTAAAATGTATAGGTACTCCTAATATTTTATTTTATATATTTATTTAATGATGACATTATTTTAACAAGCAAAATATATTGCTTACAATTATAGAATAAGCCTATTATAATAATTTAATTATGTACAAAAGGTATGTCTATTTATAGATATATATTTATATTTTTAAAAATATTTTTTAATTACCGATTAGAGACTTTTTATTAAATATTAAAATTTTAATATAATAAAAATAGTATTAATACGGAAGACATTTTATTGATATAATTATTTTATGATGTTAATATTTAAACGATTTTATTAGTAATTTATTCTATAGAAAAGAATTAATTATTATAATTTAAAATCCTACTATAATATTATTATTTTTATAATTTATGATTATTTTTGATAATTTTATTCTATTTTTTTTTTTTATAGCTTTAAGTTACAACGAATACAGCTCAACAATTATACATATTTATTCTATTTATTTCATATTTCAAACAGTAAATATGTTAGACTTAATTTCAATTAAAAGTTACTTTGAACAATAAATAAAATAATTTTGGAAAATATAAAAATAAATTTCCAGACCTTTTTTAACTTTCATAATGTACATTTTTTTCAATGAATCCACCGTAATGTCGAGGTGAACTGTAAAATCTCCTCTTTCCTAGCAACAAAAAGTATTTGGTTGTGGCTAGTAATGGAATTGTTAAAAATATATGAGTAACACATGTGAGAGAGGGAGAAATACTTTATAGTGCAACAACGCGTTTTGCTATGGTTTTGATTAAAATAACAAGAAAACATCTTCTGGGAATACCATATGCGTAGCTTCCTTTTTATATTTATATATATATATATATATATATATTTATTTATTTACCACATATTTGCATACAATTGGCCAATGTAGTTTGGTCATGATAAATAAATTTAAAATGAATAATTTATAATTTCTACAAGGATTTAGTGAAATATAATTATTCAATCATTTAGTTTATACATGATTATTTTTTTTTAATATTTTATATGTTTCTAATCCAATAAATTATGTTACATGTATAACATAATAACTATATAGATTTTTTTTTACGGTTCCTTCTAATTTTAAATATTAACCATTGATTAGACACTCAAACAAATAGTAACAATATTATAAAAATATGTATTTAAATACATACTTAATTGTTATTTTGCAATGAACAATTACGTAAATTTTTTAGAAACATTTATGGTGTTTATTTTGTACAATTTTATTAAGAAAAGCTAATTTCATGATAAAAACTAATTTAAAATTTAGATAAAAAATCGACTAGTTTGTATTCAAACATACTTCGTAGATCTGGTTTTAATTATTGTTTTATCTTGTGCTCATTTTCGTGTATTTAAAACATAAATGATGTTAAAAATATTAACATATAATATATAATATTTTAAATATGTTTAAAATTGGGTTTGTTATCATATCGTATTTGATATGCTTCTTTTGAAATGTTCTTCTAGCATTTAATATTACCTATATTTAAAACGGCACCGTCACGATCTCTCTCAATTTTTCTCTACTCTAAACTTTTTATCTTCGTTTTTGTACTCCTATCCTGTAAATGTCATCTTCCCCAACATTTAACCATCTGTTACTAGGTCATCTTCGTGGTATTTTTCCCACTAGTTTTCACTTTAAAACTGCACTGCTTATATCATCCTCTTTTAAACTATTTCTTTTGAAATATTCCCTACTGTAAAATATTTTTGTATCGTCTTTTCTTATAATAATATAAATAGTATTTTTGATTCAGTTACCTTTGTTAAATTTAATCTCAACGATCTTATGGGATTATCTCAAAAACTAAAATATATTCTCTAACTAAAAATATTTCAAATAAATATAGAAGTGGTAACGTAAAAATATGAACATTATTTGGTACCTATATTGTTATGAATTATATACTTCTATGGTTGTGATCTTTGTAAAGTAAAGTAATTATAGTGACATTTATTCACTGAAGATGCTAACCGTGCAACATGTTTAATCAGGGTTACAAAATGTTTTAACGACGTTATTATAATAACGTTTAATTGTCAAAAAAAAAAAAAAAAAATGAGAATGGATAATAAATAATGTTTTGCAATCAATAACTGATTGGAAATTATATTGAGTTACTTTCCGCAAATCATAATAAATTTAAATTTATAATGAATAAAATATCAAAAACGATTTAATTTCTAAAAAGAAATTTAGAAATTTAGAACGTTGAATTAAATATCGAAAAAAAAAATAAGATTAGGTTCATCATAATTATTGGTGGTACTATTAACACTGTACAGTAGACTGTTTTTGTTTATTTTATAATTACAGATTTTGGATAGATTCATAATGTTCTTAAGTCTAAAACTAATTCATTTAAGCTGTGATACAAGGTAATATAATTGCGAAGCCTTGTTTATAGTTTTTAATTTTGTTTTAATTTATTTATATTAAATAAAATCCTGGAAGAGTGACCCTAGTGTGCACTTTTCATTTTATTATATGAAATTATCTAATTTTTTAAAGCAATAAGCAGTTGTATCGTTTAAATTTAAACCAAAAATTAACTAAATATTAGTCTTCATATTATTAAATGGAATATTTGAATAACGTTAAAATGCAAAACTTGAATAACGTTTAAACAACTAATAACGAAAATCACGATTTTTTTAATTTTTTTCCTTTTGATTTAAGCTTCGATTTTAATGAAATATTTAATTATATTATACTGTATTCATACATTTTTAAAAATCATCAACAGTAAATCTATAGTGATATTTTTGGATAAACTATAAATGAGTTGTTATTGTTTTTTGGTTAACATTGAAAAATATTGGAAGTGACAGAAAAATCTAAATTATTATTGTTAATATTGTTACTGTTTATACTATTTGTGATTGTTAATCATATTTTTGTCGTTTATTTTTTAGGTGTAGAATTTGCATTTATACAATGTCCAATGGGTTTCCGATCAGTGGAGTATTCTTATTGTTCAAGGTCAATCTT
>JASXSY010000576.1:0-33478 GCA_034509805.1 Sipha maydis
GTTATGAGAGCAATTATTGAAGAAGGTGATGCTGAAATATCTGGACGAATGCAAGAACTAGCATTAGCAGAAGCAGCTTTACCTAGCCATTTATTGACAGCATTATTCACTCACGATGATAATAGGCGTATGCTTGTGCACAGACAACTTTCAAGGCATTTAGTTGGATTATGGGTCACTAATAATACTATTGCTATGGATTTATTAGCAAGACTGATGGTAAAATTATTATGATACAACATAAAAGCCCTTATGTATTTATAATTTTCTTATTTTTATTTAGCCATCAGGTTTATTAGGGTTTTTGGAATCTAATGAATCTGTAGAAATCTTTGAAAATGAAGATCATTTAATCACTAGAGATAATTTGAAACTTGCTCAAGATCATGCAGCAAAAAATCAACGAAATCCCCACTTGGCAGCCTTAGAAAGAAAGTTTCGCACATTGGAAAAAGAAGTTGAAATTGCATTGGGCCATTGGGGTGCATCATTGGGCTTAGAAAGAAAAGAAGATAAATTACAAGCGCGCCCAATTGTATTAAGGAGGCGTAGAGAAAGAATTAAAAGTTATGCTAATTGGAAATTATTTTATTATAAGTTCAATAAAAATCATACTTCTCCTAGTTTATTATGGAATCACCAGGTAATTTTTTAATTTGTTATTCGAAGTATTATAAAATATTTTTGATTCATGTGAAACATAATGTAGTTTAAAATATTAATGTAGTGAAGTATAATAAATGATGCTATTTTCTCTTTACCAATTGATAAAATAATAATGTATTTTATGTATTGATAAATCAGATAAACAATTAGAAATAGTATTAAATATAATTATTTCAATTATAATTATTCTTGTTTACTTATATTTTTAATAGACACGGGAAGAACTTCATGACGCTCTAAAAAAAGAAATCCAGGCATTTAATTCTGATCGACAACTTACAACAAATAGTTTAATAGCTTGGAATCATGATGAGTTTGAGGTGATATATCCTAGTTTACAGGATGAAGTTTGCGTAGACGGTTATTATTTGAGGTTACTTTTAGATGGAAGTATAGATTTTACAGTAAAAAATCCGTAAGAAATTTTAAATATATAATCATATGAACTATGTTTTAATAATAAATAATATTTTTAGATTCAGATTTTTCAATGATCTGTACCATAGATTTTTATTAGCTTTAAAAATAGATATGAAATGTTTATGTCTACAAGCAATGACTGTGATTTATGGACAATATTTTGAAGAAATTGGACCATTTACTGACACAAAATATATTCTAGTAAAGTTGGAAAAGGTAAGTTATGTTTTATACCATAATAAATATATTATCTATGATTTAAATTTTAAATTTTTAATTAATTTAAATCACAAAATAATAATAATAATTTGTTAAAAAAAAAAAAAAAAAAAAAAAAATGTTTTACTCAAAGAAAATGAATAAAATATAACATTGATATTGATTGTTTTGATATTAATTAATTGTTTATCAATATTAACTGTTTTATATTAATATTATAATTATTATTATTTTAGACTGTTGAAAAACTTGAAAGAGATAGATTGGTTTTATTTCTAAGCAAACTTATATTGAATAAACAAAATGTTAAAGATATAATTGAATCTAAAGGTGTAACTATTCTTGTGGACTTACTTACATTAGCACATTTACATACCACAAGAGCTGTTGTTCCTACCCAAACGAATGTGATAGAGGCTGGACATGATATGTTACTTGACAATGAAAAACAGTGGTATTATGGGCTTGGTAATGGTGATAAGTCCAATGGTCCAGTAACTTTTCAAGAGGTATAAAAAATCTTTAATAATTATTTTATTCTTATTAATATGAAAATATTATTTGTATTGAAATGTATTTTTATTAGATGAAAAATTTATACAAAGAGGGTGTCTTAAAACCTATGTCCAAATGTTGGACACCTGGACTAGAAGGGTGGAAACCTCTTTTTAAATTAAGTCAGTTCAAATGGACAGTAATGGCCAAGGATCAAGGCTATATGAATGAAAGTGACTTAGCTTCTCTTATACTGACCATTCTAATAAAAATGTGTCAATATTATCCTAGCAGGTAGTAATTTTTTAAATAGTTTATCAAATATTTAGTTTAAATAATCTTATTTCTATCATAATTTTATTTTATATTGAATTAATTGTGAAGTGATGTTTACATCTAAGCTATTTTTTTTATTATTATTATTTTTAAGACTCAAATATATTAAGTGTATAAACATGACATGCCGAATCACTAAATACTTGGATGCTCTCCCACCCAAGTACAAGTCACATTGTACCTCTATATTTAATATTATTAATACATATTTTATATGTATACATTAATTAATTCTAATGATTGTTATTAGTCTTTATTATAGTTTTTAATTTATAATTTTTTTTTTTTTTAGAGATAATGATGGTGCAATAATTTGGCCAATTGCACGTATTAGAAGAACTTTAACTGATTCTCTCCATCTACCTCATGTGGTCCAACTTTTATTAACATTTGATCCAATTCTTGTTGAAAAAGTAGCACATTTACTGTGTGAAGTAGCATCTGACAATCCCAATGCTGCTAAGTTGTATATGACTGGAGTATTTTTCTTTTTGCTTATGTATACCGGTTCAAACATTTTGCCAATTGCTAAATTTTTAAGGCTTACACATACTTGTCAAGCTTTTAGAAATGAAGAAGTAAGATTATTTTCTAACATAAATGTTAATTTGTTAATACTTTTATGATATTTTCTAGGTACAAAGTGGAGAATTAATGCAAAGAAGTGTACTTGGACCTTTACTGCCTGAGGCAATGGTCTATTATTTAGAAAATCATGGTCCTGAGAAATTTTCTCAAATATTTTTAGGAGAATTTGATACTCCGGAAGCTATTTGGAATGCTGAAATGAGAAGAATGTTGATTGAAAAGATCGCCTGTCACATAGCTGATTTTACACCTAAACTTCGTGGAAATAATAGAGCATATTATCAATATTGTGCTATACCTGTTGTGCGTTATCCACAGCTGCAATCAGAATTATTTTGCAATATATTTTATCTGCGACATTTGTGCGATGTACAACGATTTCCAGATTGGCCAATTAAGGATCCAGTTAGATTATATATATTACAATTTTTTTAATCAAACATTAGTAATTATTTATTTTAATTTTTTTATTCTCTTTAGATCACGCTTTTAAAAGATGTCTTGGAAGCATGGAAAAATGAAGTAGAGAAAAAACCACCAGCTATGTCTATAGATGATGCTTATGTATCTTTGGGCTTAGAGCGTGGACATCATTATGATGAAGCCACTACTAGAAAAGCATATTATAAACTTGCTCAGGCAAATCATCCTGATAAAAATCCTAAAGGACGAGTAAGTTACTTGTTATCTTTTATAGTTATTTATGTGTATTAATAATTAATTAATTAATTAAAAAATTAAATTATTTTATGTAGATATTTATACTTATATATTATTCCCTGGGGGATAAATCGATTAATAAATATAACATGGAAAAAATAAGCAATATCAAAATATATATTCATTTTCTGAAGAACTAAGATATTAATATTAAAATAAATATATAACACTTTTACGCACATTTGGAGAAAGAATCGGTAGTATTAATAATTAATAATACCGATTCTTTCTCCAAATGTGCGTAAAAGTATTATATATTTATTTTAATATTAATATCTTAGTTCTTCAGAAAATGAATATATATTTTGATATTACTTATTTTTTCCATGTTATATTTATTAATCAATTTATCCCCCAGGGAATAATATATAAGTATAAATGTCTACATAAAATAATTTAATTTTTGATTATTGATAAAAATTCAGTAAGGCTCTTTCCTCAAAAATCGATTAATAAAATATAAAATAAATTTTACTTGTTCATAAACATCTCACAAAAGAGTATTTAATTCTTGTTTTAGTATTAAATGACAATTAATAGTTTTATATTTTAAGTGTTATTTAATAATATTTTATACTAATAAGAAAAAAACATTTAAAGGAATTTTTAAATTTTTACCCTGTACCACTATTATAGTAATATATTATTATTTCAAGAGAAGTTAAAATGTCGTGAATTATTAACATTTCATTGCTATTTATATTTTCCAAGTTTTTACAAAAAATATTGAAAATATTTAGCAATTCAATCCAATCCTGTATTAAATTTCAAATAAGTTTATAGGGTTATACAAAATGTATATTTGCTTTATGTTTAGTTCTTATCTACAATTTCAAACAATTTTCAATATAAAATATTTGTTTCTATGTCTAGGAAATATTTGTCGCAGCAAATAGAGCGTATGACTTTTTATGTAGTAGAAGTTTATGGGTTCATGATGGTCCCAATCCAAATAATATTCTTTTAATACTTCAGACTCAAAGTATTTTATTTCATCGTTACTCTAAAGGTTTGTGTCAATAATATTTTCATCCAATTTTTAAAAATGTCATTAAAATGTTTAATGATTTTTTAGATCTTGAACCTTATAAGTATGCTGGTTACAAACAATTAGTGAAGACCATAAGGTTGGAAGCAAGTGATGAACAATTATTTTCTAAAGGTAACATGTTGCTTGCCGCTGCTAGTGAGCTGACATATCACACAGTGAACTGTTCGGCATTGAATGCAGAAGAGCTTAACCGAGAACAAGGATTTATTGTTAGTAAAACAATTAATTGTGATATTAACTTTTTATAATATTTTCAGATTTTAACTTTAAATCTTGTTGAATTTACCTGATTGGTATACACTTTTATTATAGTATTTTAAATTGTCAAATCTATAAAATAATGATTTTTATTGTTGTCAATAATAATAATGTTAAATTATAATGGTATCAATGATGTTTAATAACATTAAAATTCATATAAAATGTATGAGGACATTAAATAATTACAAATTTTTGTTTTAGGATTTACTTGGAGCTTATTCTAGATGTGTTTCTGTCTTAAATAAATCATCAGAACAAACAGAAATGTCAGTATCAGTTTGTACATATTGTACTCGTTGTTTCAAAGTTGCTTCTCAATTTCCCATGTGTCGCGATACTTTTTCTCAATTGCCTCAGCTGGTGAATGATATCACTAGAATATTGTACTTCAAGGTATTTTATATATATATATATATATATATATATATATATATATATATATAAATTCAATTATAACTTGAAAGCTTTTATTTATTTAGACAACTTACTCATGTTCTATACTTTATTTATTTGACACTTTATGTAATTATAATTTAAATTTATAGAACTTACCAAAATTATGTTGTGATGCTGTGGATTGTATTTCTGAAATGGCTTCTGATTCTAATCTCCAAAATAGTTTCCTACAAAAAGGTGCCATTTGGCATTTATTAACCTTTATGTTTTCGTATGATTATACTTTAGAAGAATGTGGAGTTGAAAGATCAGAAGAAGCTAATAACCAGGTACACAATATTAAATCAATTTTTTTAAATTTAAATATTAAATTTAAAATAATTTTTTAGGAAGTGCTCAATAGATTAGCCAAATTATCAGTTAAAGCATGTGCTAGATTAGGTGGTTATTATGAAGGGGATTTGTCCACTCCTGAAAATATTGTTGCAAAATGTCTATTTGTAAGACTTCTTACACCATATGTTGCTGAACAGTTATCTGAAGAATCCCCACATCAAGTAATTATTTTTTTTGTATTATTTAATTTATGTTGTATTTATATTTAATATCTATTTTTAGCTACTTAAAACACTTGGCAGCAATTGTGAGACACCCTATATGGTTTGGGATAACAGTACAAGAGCTGAACTGAGTGATTTCCTGGATACTATGTGTAATCATAAAGAATCTATTAACTTGGAAACTATTGGGTTGACATTTTCTAGTCATAGAAATGAATTAATAGTTGGAAATATTTTTATTAGAGTATTTAATGAACAACCTCATTACATAATCAAAGTAAAATTAGATTTAAATTTATTTCAGTGTACATATTTAAATAAACTAAAAATATTTTTCAGAATCCTAAAGGGTTTTTATCGGATCTCTTAGAATACATAAAAACCAACAATCCATTAAACAATATATTAGATGAAAAAAATGTTAACAGCTTTTTAATGGTATTAAACGCACTGAATAATTTAATTTTAAACAATCCTGGTAAGAATTAATTAAAATACTTATTTTTAAAACTATTCTTACAAACATTTTTATATTTTGTAGGTCTTGAAGTAAATTGTATTGGTCATTTTGATTTACTATTCAGTTTACTACGTGTTGAAACTATTCGATTAGTACAACATAGTGCTTTGAACATAATTTCAACTGTAACTAAAAATAATGAATGTGTCACAGATATTGCCAATTCTGGCGTAGTTGTTTATGTATTGCTTTGTTTTTATTCAACACCATCAGATCGAATGATGATTTTAGACATTCTTATCACATTATCAACATCCTCAACAATTGTAAAGGATACATTAAATAAAGGAGGCCATTTATTTGCTGTTGATTTATTATGTAATGGAGATAATGAATCTGGTGTAAGAGATAAAAGTGCAATATTTTTGAGTCGTTTGATGACAGAAAAATTAAGTGGTCCTAGATTACGTTTAGCATTGGCCCAAATTTTACCATTAGCCATTGTAGATACTATGAGAGATCTACCCTCATCTACAGTTCGATTATTGGATAATGATCAAGAAAATCCAGAGCTTGTTTGGAATGAAAAGTCAAGAAAACATATATTTCGAAATATCAACAAAATATCTAGAGAGTAAAAATAAATTTTAATATCTAGAGCTTCATTAATATTAATACTACTATTTATATTATTAATTTTTTTTACTTTAGACATTATTTGGCACTTCGACAAAATCCTAAAGGTGTTATAAAATTACCAGATACTAGTTTACTCTTATCTTCACCTTCCAATGAAACTGTTGTTGCTGGGGTCTATTTAAGATTATTCAATAACAACCCTGGTTGGAATGTTAGAAGACCCAAAGAATTTTTATCTGAACTTTTGGATACGTGTATTAGTTCCATGACAAAAGAAAAGGTGATTTGCTTGTAAAATATTTTAAATTAAGGTGGTCCTACATTTTAATTACAAATTATTATGCTAATAAAATGTTATATATTTTTTTACTAACCTCATAATTTGTCTTATAATTTTAGAATGATAAATTGGAAATTATTACTACATCAATTGTTAAGTTATTAGAAGCACAGCCTCATCTGTGTGATCAAGTCCCAGCATTAGGTCATATTCCTAGACTTTGTTTTCAATTATCATTATTGTCTAATCCTGATGTACCAAAATCTGTGCTCATGATAATGCATCAGTTGTCACTTAATGAAGTAACGTGATCCATATATATTTGTAAACTTTAAAACATTACTTATTATTATGTTAATCGGTTTATCGACTATAAAATTATTATTATTATTATTATTCTAAAACTAGCAATATTTCATTGAATATGGTATTTTATACTTAATTAAATGTAACTTATTTATTGTTAGATATGTGTTGGTTGTATATCTCAGACTGAATGCATTGGTCCAATGAAAAAAGCAATGCAAGCAAATTCTAATTTAATTTGTGTTTCGTCAGAAACTCTCAGTCGAATGTTTGCAGCCAAGAAAGATTACCTTGTAAAACAGGTATGATATATTATGCACAAAAATTAATAAAATATATATTAACAACTACTATAATTTTAGGCATTAGATGCAGATTTAATATCATATTTAGTTGGATTACTTGATGGTCGATTAGATGGAGTTGAAGGTAGTGCCAGGGCTAAAGCGCAGATTGTTAAAGCATTAAAGACAATGTCTTCAAGTTTATCATATGGTAGTTTAGTCCAATCGCAACTGGATAAGCTTCCTACGTGGTCTTCTTACAAGGATCAAAATCATGATCTATTCATATCAAGTGCACCTTCAATGCCTTATTTGATGGGTATGTTATTTATTATATATTTATTATAACAATGCTGAATATACTTTTCAATCTTTAAATATTTGTCTAAATTTGTATAATTTTATTTTTAGGAGTTCAAAGTACTGGTGGTTATTTAACAGAAGGTCGTTCAAACTCTGCAACAAGTAATATACCTCCACCGTTAATTAAAAAAGAGTTTTCTCCATATTAATCACATATAAAATAATAGTATTCCTTTATTTGCTTTAAAAATATACAATATTATTATATGAAATAGTATAAGGTTTTATTTAAATTATGATCAACTATACTATACGAATATTATTACTTTCTTATAAATAATATTATGTGTTTCACATTCTATTAACTTTACTACTGTGAATAATAACATTTTATATTTATATTATCATTAAATAGTTAACCTGAATAGTCAATAATCCTTAGAATTAATTAATTTCTTTTTTTTTTTTTTTTAAAAAAAACTGTGATAATTTTATTTTTATAATACCACAATAAATTAGTTTTATAAGGTAATAATATATTCCACTGTTTTAGTTTGTATTATTTTATTCAATGCAATACCAACTATTATAATTTATATTATTTACTATTATAGTGTTAATATATATATATATTATGTATATAAACTATAAAGTTTATAAATTATATTACTTTGTATTGTAATATGTTATAATTAAACAAATTAATTTGTTTAATATGTATATTATAACAATATGTGTACATCTTATGAATAAAAACTTATTTGGAATATATTTTAATACTTAATGGTGTTATACAATTCAATAATATTTGTTGATTATATTTTATTTATTTATTATATATTTTATATGTTATTTATTTAGAGTTTGTATTAAACATCAAATTAATCTAAAAAGTAAAAACAATTACAATTTAAAACTAAATCATATTGCTAATGCCAGGTCAACATATAGAAAACAAAATTAAAACAAATGTGTATGTTCTAACAAATTGTTTGTTTTTAAAAAAAAAAATTATGTTCTGAGCGCTGTCAGTAAACATCAAAAGGTTTTTGTTTTGTTGATGTTTTGGTGAACATTGTCGAATGTGTATGGACAATTTTTTTTAAGTATCCAACAGAAAATAGTGTTTTTGAGATTTTGGGAGAAGTGTGATAAACCAATATGGTTATTTTAACCCTCTGTTAACCAATGGTACTTATAGGTGGTATTACTAGTATTACTAGAAAGAAAATTTTAGAAATTAACAACCAAAATACTGAACACTGAATGTCTTGAACTGCTCAAACTCGGACACTTTAGACTGAATTACCATGAATAATGATGTAAAATGACTAGTTTTTTTTCTGTACGAATAATTAAAAACAAAACAAAATGTTTGAATTTTTTTTAATTTTTTGTTTAATTTTTACTCAATTCAGTATGGATACATGTTTTGTTTGTGTTTTGTTTTTTCAAACTAAAAAAAGTTGAGTTAGTATTTTGTTTTTGTTTCAACTCTGTGTGGAGCCTGGTATTATAAAACATATTTTTTTAATTTTTTATTTGATTTGTTACACTAATCTTTTTTTTTAAATTTAAATACTGATACATTTTTTGTGACAAATTAATATCAGTTTGCTAATAAATTAATGAATATAATTATATATATATTCTAAGTGGGCAATTTGCATTGCAAATAATATTTCCCTTGTGTTACAAAATAATAAAGACTGTTTAATAAATAATACGTGGTACTTGTGTGCTACTATTTGATATTGGGCTAAATTAAAATTATGAAATATGTTAACATTAGGGCTGGAAATCGAGCCTTAAATTTTTTAATGTTTAAATATTGATTAAAAAATTTTAAATCAATTATATGTCTAAATATTGATATAATTGATTTAATTTTTTCTAATTAATAAATTAGATATAAATTATTAGTTTTAAATCTAAAAAAAGTTATTGAACACAATTAAAAAACTAATTTAAATTATAAAATGTTTTTTTACGCCAATCAAGTGGTACGTCAAATATGTATCAACAGTAACTACAATAAGCATAATGCTACATCTGTATATAATATTTTATGATTTGATTTTTTAATGATTTAAATTATTATTTAATTTTGCTCTCCTGTAAGTTAAACTTTTTTAAATTCTGACTGTAGATTATTAAGTGATATTAACTATATTAAAAAAGATTTCTGGAAATATTTATTTATTTTTGAAAAATAACAAGATTGATTATTTAGAGCATAATTTTCTATTTTCTAAAACTAACTATATAAAACAGGCTTTCAAAAATAATTAAGCAAATTTTTTTAGGGCAAGCTGAAATACCATTATTATGATATTTTTTTTTACAAATCAAAACAGTTTTACTTTTGAATAATTATTAAATAATTGATTTTTGATTTTGAAACTATCTAATAATATGTATTCAATACTTGACCTAAATTTTATCAAAATATACATTTAAATTACAAAATTTTTAAAATTTTAAAAATCCAATTACTTTGTTCTCTTTAGTTTGGCTACATTTAATATCAAAGCCATAAGATTTATCTTTGAAATTATTCCCAAAATCATAACTTATCATTTATTCTATATTTACAATTCGGGTATATTCTAGATTTGCGTTTGCTTTGAGTTAATTATTGTGAGTCTTTCATCTTCTACCGGAAAGAATATTAGGTATTGTTGGATACAGTCATTATTTAACACCTGGAAATTCTTTATCACTTAAGACGTTTATGGGTTTTGATTATCTAGTTATGTGGTGTCACATCTCATTACTCATATTTATTGCTGCAACTACTATATTAGCACCTATTCAATACTAGGAGTGGGCATGTAAATTTTCATTATCAAGCTGAATAGTAGAAAACGAGATCTGTTATTCGCTTGTGGATTAACTATCTAGGATGTGCCAGTTACTATAGAATATTATTTCATATTACAACTTTCATCCTATTGTGACTTGTGTTATTACAATAAGGTTTTAAAAAGGTAGAATTCCGTCCATCATAACTTTGAGTTGTATGATTATCTCTACGAGTTCGAATAGTTTAATGCCCAGGCATTTATACTTTTGGTTTCTTTTTTGTCTGTCTATTAATGAGATGGAATGCGTTCACTTATGTTTTCGTTGGGATTGGCTTTAAAGAACTCTGGCGTGTATTTGAGTGTTTGTTCAACTTCTTGTGACCCGTTACTGCCAAATCATTAGCACATAAGAAAATAAATTACTAACATTTTTAAAATAGGTTAGTTATTGGTTTAGACATAGAAAACTATTATCGCATGTGTTCTGACGCGGGAAATAGTTGTCTAAGTTTCTCTGTCGACTTTTTTTATCTCATAGTCCATAGACATACGTGGCTCGTAAATGCTTTGCTTATCGTTGACTTGTTGGATATGAAAGTTCTTTATTACTTTATTCACCCTTTATTACTTTAAACATTTTAGTTTATACTGAATCAAAATTCTCCGTGTAAAATTCAAGAGCTGTTTTTTATTCGTTATTATTAGTCCATTTTTAACAAGTATTTTAATCATATAAGTGATGGATTTTTATTGGGGGTTTCTCTATCTGTCGAGCTATTCTGTTCATAACTTAATATAGTGTTTTGTATAATTTTAGAATATTGTACAAAATATTGCGAAATTGACGTATTGAGATAATTTGTGTACCCGCGGAGTTTAATTTATATCTCGCCAGGATTATGTATTTTCATTGTATAGATTGCTCATATTTAACAACATGCATAGACGAGTATAGACATATAGTAATACTAAAGAAGTACTCATTTATAGCCAATATTAATTATGTATCGACGACAATGAAATTTTTACTGTTCTCGATCTAAAATTTAAATTATGTTTCAACACACAATACAAAATATTTTAGAGCTAATTTTTTAGCTGAAAACATAAACAAACATAGTTTAGAAATAATACTAATCCTTTTTTTTGTTTTAATGCCATACGAATTTTTTATGTTAATCTAACCTCGAATTTAAACCATTTAAAAACCGATTATTTTAGTGTTAATCGCTTACTATAAGCGAGAAATAAAAATAATGATATTTAAAAAAAAAATGAAATACTAATTATAAACTGGACAATCCTCTGCTTTCCATTAAAGTTAAGTTAGCTTTCTCTTTTCGGTTAAAATAAGATAGGTAAGGAAGTAAATGTTATTTGACAAATACGTTTTGAGTTCAAATTTACTAAAAAAAATTTTTGGAAATTTCTTCATAATACTTGTATAAGTACATTATACAAAAATATCAATTCACTATCAAGGATGTTGTTTCAGATTTTCAGGTTCAAGACAGCAAATATCTTGAACTGAATAAATTTTTTATGATTAAAAGTAAAAACTAAATGGTATACAGAGTTTTTACAAAACTGTGTTATTGTAATTATTAGTTATAGTGAATTATAAATACAGAATCATAATGACAATTAACTATAAAAATGTCTCTTAGAAAATCAATACAGTTAAAGAAATAAATGAATAAAAATCCATGTTAAGTATCTTAAGTGTGAGTGGTAACATGAGTTAAATTCTAAGGAATAAGGTATTAGATTATTACCACAATCATTTTTTGTTGGAAAAACTACTAAATCTATCAGGGGTGAAAATGCTTACCGGGCATTATCAGGTATTTCCAGGCTACTTTTCGAATTAAATTTATTACTATTTATTGTCTTATTGATATATGTGTGCTAACCATTTTTCTTTTGGGAGAAGTTAACAATTTTTTTAACTTAAACATTGATAGAAGCTATCACCAATTTATTTTCATACTCATTTTGTATTCTTTCTAGCTTTTTTGTAAAATAGTATAAACCGTAAAAATATTTGATATCAAATATTTGAACTAAAAAACTCTTTCTAAGTACATAATTGTAGACAGGTGTTATTTTTTATTTATACAAATATATCACTATAAAATATACAGTGTGTTCACGCTAAGATCTACTACTAAATATTTCAGTTAGATGATCGTATATTGAAATGGGATTTTCGGAGAATGAAAAGGAGTACCTAAATATACAATCGTCAGATTTAAGGATCTTCAACTTTATTAAAGTATTGAATATGAAGTTAAATATAACATAGGCTCCCGACTAATTATTAAACAAAATTATATTAAAATATATATATATATATATATATATATGTATTACAAACTTCACTACAAATACAATTTATGCAACAACAAATATAATTATTATTGTGAGGCTTAATAATTACACTTATACACACTAGGACTCGGTTATAAACTGCTGTAAATATAAATTAATATAATAAAGCATTTTCTAACATATTGGTGTTTTTGGCAAATGTCATCAATTACCGTAATATTATGAAGGATAAAATATTCATTAGTATAGTATATTATTATTATATAAGCTTATAGGCTAATTTTTATATTATTCAATAGTTTATTTTTAATACTTTTATACGTAGTAAAATTATGATGTTGATAATTTGGAGCCGGGGGACCACCCAACCACCAAAAAACCAGAGGTAACAGCTACTACCCATGAACCATCTAGTGTGCGCCACTGATCACAATATAATATTGTAATTCGTCTGAATAAATATTTGTAGATTGTGTGGTATACTGGCTTATTATTATCATAAGATGACGTAATTACGTAAGAAATTGAGTAGTAATGCAGTAGCGTATTTATCGCAATATTTTAATTCATACTTCACACAATGTATTTGTTTTCATTTTTACAATCAACTAAAAATAACAAAATATTAATTATTTTCAATACAATAGGCCACTTCTTATATAAGCAAGACCGATTGTCCAGCGGGTCACTACGTCCCTGAAAACTATTATGATAAAAAATATGTAGAATCAATGTTAAATAAAAGTTATATGAGTTATATTTAATTTATGGTTATCTATTCGGTGAATAGTGACGTCACTAATTAATACAATTTCGTGATTGACGGTCACCAGCTAAAACAAGTTGTTCCTTTTTGCCAGTCGTAATTTTGATTGAAAAATACATTTATTACTATTATCGGCCGTGAAAATACAACTTATTTAATAATTATTATTAGTTTATTATTATATTTACGTGCAAAACTATATGTCATGGGCTGTTTATTAACCATATATAAATTCAACATAAAACAAATTTTTTTATTAGGTACCTACATAATATACTTATCGATAAATTCATTTTTGAAAATATGATATTAAATACCTTGGTATTAAAATACGGTTTTTTTCCATATGACCTAAAAAAAAAATAAAAACAATAAAAATAAATACTGTTATTATATTATAAATTTATGATGGATCTATAAGGCTTCTATGGTATATTTATTCCAAATGCAACATACATTTGGTTTTATAAATTATACATGTGTTTTGATAGTTACATCGCAGGTAAAGATATATCATTTATTATTTGTATACATAGGTTAACCAACTATATCCGTGTATAATATACAGTATATACATATTTAAAATAAAGGATTTGTTTTGGACACTGATTTTTGGAAACTTAATCTTATAGTGTATCAAAAACTAGCAATAGTGTTCAATCTTCAGAGTATTGATATTTTATGAACTCTATAATAGTTAACTTTAGTTACAACATATTTATAATGTAGGATGTGCAATTTTGCCATCTTTATGTCAAATTGTCAAATATCCTCGTGGCACAATAGTTGTTACTCAGCACTCAGCAGTATGCCACTATGCATAATATAGGCACTTATATATTTTCAATGCTAATACAACGAATTTTACAATACGCGAGAGATTGGCAAAAAAATAAAAATATCACGGACAGGACGATTCAGTGACTGTTCAATGACTAGGTATAGTGGGTGTTAAGCAATCGTCTCGCTTCTTTCACCTTGACGTAAGCCATAATCAATGTATTCTTTATTAATTAGATATTCTAAAACTGAAAGCCATAATAGAACTTTGCATGTGGACAATTATTTTGATCGAATTGATTACTTAAGTTATTACTAATTAAATTGGTAATACAAATAAATAAAACTAAAAATAAATACTAATACAAATGTTAAGGATAAACGCAACAAAATCATTTGTGGATACCCAAAACTACTCAGAATAATTACGCGTTAATGTATAAGGTCGATGACTGCTTTAGAGCCTTGTTCTAATCGGAATTTAAAGACTTATATATTATATTAAAAAAGTTTTATACAATTAATAAATTATGACCACAATTTAATAATACGCTCACTTGATCAGGTATGGATCTTAAAATATTTTATGCGGAGAATGTGTTATCATAGAAAGTTACGTTGATCTGTTACATGATACATATTATCATTGGTTTTATAATAGACTATTATAAAATCAATGATAATATCTCACATCTTAGGTAATAATTTGTAGTACAATAATAGTTTCTGTACAACTATATAATTATCAGTTTTTTTTAAATTTCCTTTGTTTTCCCCTCACTCCTATGTTAAATGCAGACGCTCCCGGAGGTGATCGAAATAATCGTCGTACGATTTAAAGAATATTTCCATAACCTTCTATTTCCTTAGCTCTATTCTTATTGTTCTATGATTTATCTGAACACATTTGAACAAAATATAGCTATACGTTTATTAGCTATCGCTCCGGATTTGTCGTTGTTTAATCATTTCAAATTTTAAAAATCCACTTGACTCCTACAGTAGTAGAAACTAGAAATAGCCAAACGCTCAAGTGCAGTCAATGGGTTGGTCCGTAAACAAAATCGAATGAGCGATGTTGCAAGTGTACACGAACGGGTTGCGCGATAGAGTCGTCGACTCGGAAAATTATAGAACTGCAAACTGCGCAAATATTATGATACCGTCAGCGACGCGCGTCAGAAGTGTTTGGAAATAAATACATAAATAGTGCGTGCACGTTGCCCAGTGTACCGATTGTGCTACGTTATTTTTAAAAAGTATAACAACAACAAGTGCATTAGCCCCACGACTGGTCGAGTAGAAGCAATGAATTATAATAATAATAATAATAATAAACAAGACACGAAGCCTTGGGGTAACGCACATCGAACGAGTTAGTGCGCGACGATCGGTGGTAACGCAGGTGGCGGCGGCGCTGCGAATCGATTGGCCGTTACGTTCGCACAGCTGATCGATTGACCTCGTTATCATTCAGCGAACTATCAGTTGTTTACAAATACCGAAAACAAAACTCGGTAACAAAATTACACGGCCAGTATTGACGACCATTGTTCGACTCCGGTCTCTCCGAAGGATCTTCCGTCATCTCAGGTACTCACGCGCGCGCGGCCGAGTCTGTCGTCGTCGTCGTCGTCGTCGTTACCGTTGTCGGGTTTTTTTTATTTTTTCCCTCCGCTAGTAATAGTATTTTATCGCAACGGTTGCCGTGAAATCTCTCCAACAGGCGTAAGTACATTTTATTCAAGCAAGACGGGTTTGTTATCCTTGACGGTAAATTTATTGTATTTCCGTAGATCGAAATTCACTACCATATTGTTCGTGTTTCGAAATGGCTACCAGGTTAAAGTATTTGTGTTTGAAATGTATACAGTCCAAAATGTACACCAATTATTTGAACCTTTCGCGGAGCTTAAGTATGTGTATTAATTTGTGGAAATTCTCAGATTATTTGACATAACCTTGTCCTTGTATTTGAAGGTGTTACGACCCATGGTCAACAAACAGACACTGTTCACCAACGTCATTTCCATACATCGCCTATCAATTGGAATAATGATGACTCTGGGATGGGACGTAAGGGTGATCATACAGGTCATACAGGCATACTCTGTCCAAAATGCAAAACTGCCGGCTCCAATTTAGAGTTCTTTTTAAGTAATACCATAAACAGTACATGCAAATTGAAAAAAATTATCTATACTATTATTTTGTTATAGCTTCTAATCGATTTTTGAGATGTCAGCGATGTTATCATATATTTAAAGTGATTTCTGCTGAAGAAAATAATATAAAAGATGTTACAGAAGAACATAATAAATACAAACCACCTCCATTTCCAAAAGAAGTTAGTAATATTGTTTAATGGATTATATATTATAATGTTATCTCAGTTGGAAATTTAACAAGTTATAGCTATTAAAATTGTTTCTTTTTAAATATTAAATATTGTAAAAACAACTTATAATAACACGGTTTTTCACAATATCTGATGGTATTACTAAAATACTAACATCTTATGGTACTTGAAAGTATGTGAATTCTATAGTTAAATTGGTTAATGTGATATGACTTACCTCATAAGATCGTTGTATTTCTTGGTCCACTTCAATGTCATTACTAATGATTTCATATAAAAATAAAATAAGAATTAATCTATTATTGTAATTCTATTGTATAACTCATGTTTATAATATATTTATATGTAAAATAACATATATCACTCATTTTGTTGTGAAATATTAGATTTAAAACTTATTTAAGTTTAGTTTTGTCCATTGTCAACATAATTTAAATTTAACACAGTGGAATTCATTTTAATTTAATCATAATTATCTTTGAATTATGAATTTGAGAAAAGCTATTTTTAAAAATTATAAAAATTAGTATTTTAGCTTTAAAGTACAAGTATACAAAAAATAAACAATAGATTTTAACTGTAGGTATTACAAAATAAATACTAATATACTAATTCATTAGGTAATTATGTGATCAATTCAAGTAAAAAATTAGTTGAAATTTATAAAAACAATATTACCTAAACTAACAGAAAGAATTAAATATTATTAAAATACTTTTGATACAGATTTTTCTTAACCTGAATAATTATGTGATTGGTCAAGAATTGGCCAAGAAAGTGTTGGCTGTGGCTGTATATAATCATTGTAAGCGTATTATTTACAACATTAATGGACCACAAAAAAATGATTTGATTGACCAACGATTACTTGATAACATGCAAAACTCTAGAGGTAACTAAAAGGATTTTGTAATAAACAATTTTTTATCTTAGTATAATTAGCCACATATAATAGAATAAAGTTATAAATATTAAATATAGTAATATATTAATACAGAAATATAAAGAAATTTAATTTGAAAACTGTACATTATAATTTTATTTACCTAATATTTTTTTGAATTATTGCATGATGTAAAATTAAAAATATTTTGTGTTTAATATCTGACACAGTTGAAAATATTCTGAATGAAACAATGAGACTAGTAAAAAGCTGGTGTTGAATTTATAATTAGTTTTATAAGATTTTTTTTTTTGACCTTTCGATGTATTATGCATCTGATTTAGACTAATAAATCAATAATATTATTTGTAGCATATTTTTAATAATTTAGGAATATTTTTTACAATCTTAAAAATAAAAATATATTTTTTTTTCAAGACATAGTTCATTTTAATTAAAAATACTTAGAAAATTTATTGATATAATTTTGATGTATTTAGAATTATTTTCATATTTATTAGTGTAAATATTAATATTATAATTTTAGTTGTGTAAAATAGTTAAGTAATATTATAACTTAATATTTTATTTTAGAACATTTTACTATCAATCATACATTAGGAATATCACAAATGGATGGTAAAAAAAATAGTCAAGATGAAGATAAAATTACTTCTACGTTTGAAGATACCCTTTTAGAAAAAAGTAACATTATACTGCTGGGACCAACAGGATGTGGTATGAATTATTTTAAAAATGTTAAATTTTGTTTAGTTAATACCTATAATATTAATTACTGTAATTATTAATTTTAGGAAAAACATTGTTAGCACAAACTATAGCAAAACAATTAGATGTACCTTTTGCAATTTGTGATTGTACTAATTTAACTCAAGCAGGTTATGTTGGAGAGGATATTGAAAGTGTAATAGGAAAATTACTACAAGCTGCTAATCATGATGTTGAAAAAGCTCAAACAGGTAAAATACTTAAATACCTGTAAATAAGTTGAATTTATATAAGCAAAATTTTTTTGCAAAAGGTAAATATGTATGTTTTATTCTTTAATAATATTTTATTTTAAGATAATAAATGTTATAAATAGTTTCAAATTGTACTCTCATTTTCATGAAAATTTGTTGTAGGTATTGTTTTCTTAGATGAAATTGACAAAATTGGTGCAGTACCTGGAATTCATCAACTAAGAGATGTTGGAGGTGAAGGAGTTCAACAAGGAATGTTAAAGGTGAAATTATTTTTTATTTAATATTTTGATTAAATTACATTAATTAAATTGTAATTTTTTAAAGAATAATTTATCTAGATTAAAAATAAATATTCATATTAATATTTATGAACTCATTTGAATTCTTATTTATTAAACTTATAATTTTCAAAGTATCCATATTTCATTCAAAGTTTTTGCTATTTAAAAGCTGATTGTTTTTATGTGAATAAACTTGTTTTGGTACATTTTGAGTTCAATAGCAACTGATAAGAAAATTAAATTAAAATTAGTAGATATATCATGTATTCAAATTATAAGTGTTTCATTTTTACTATTACTAACACATTTTATGATGAAGCAATACGCTTTTAATTTTTAATATAAGATATTTTTCTTTCTATTCAGTTTAAAAACATAGTTTTACTTCAGTTCAAACTTCTTAATTATAATTTAATTAATATAGCAACATCCTGGAATTATTGTTAATATTCCACCATACTATAGTTTATCTTCTATGATTTTTTGCTTTTACTGACTTACAAATTAATTCATAATTTTCAGTAGGTAATAAATATTAAGAATTGATAAAAATAAAATATTCCTTGGCATTATTTATGATTTATAGTTTAGAACATGTTAACTGAATGTTATTTTAAATTTCTCTTGTACTGATTTATAATTTGTGGTTTTCAATCTGGCAATATCCTAACTTGAATCACTGCTTCTGCCATAAACAATTTTTAAAAGCAATTGGTAATTCTAGGTTTACACAAAACTGATTGTGTGTGTAAGCATTTATTTTTAATTTTTCTTTAGTTTATGTATATTTTTTTTACACATACAAGTATATAAATAAATAGAATATTTTTAAGTCTTACATATTTATTGACAAAATTAATTTGCCTAGATGTTGGAGGGAACTGTTGTTAATGTACCAGAAAAAAATAGCAGAAAACTACGCAATGAAACTGTTCAAGTAGATACAACTAATATTCTATTTGTTGCTTCTGGTGCATTTACAGGTCTTGATAGACTTATAAGTCGCAGAACAAATCAAAATGTAAGAAGTATTTAGCATTAAGTATGTTATTTTAATTTTAAGTTAATTAATTTTTTATTCTTCAGAGTCTAGGATTTGGAGTAGGAATTGATACTGCAATGGGAAGTAGAAGAGCTGCTGCTGAAGCTGATCGTACAGAATCATTAACTTCGTACACAGATATTGAAAAAGAGAATGCAGAAAGAGATGGATTGTTGAAAAAAGTAGAACCAAGGGATTTAATTCAATTTGGAATGATACCTGTAATTAATTATTTATTTATTATCTAAACATTTTAAACTACAAAATAATAGAAAATCTCATACTCAAATTTTTTTTTGTATTTGCTTAATTTAATAAGCCTTTAAACTATTTAAAATGTTATAATAATTAACTTTCATATTTTTATTTTATTATTTTATATTTAAGAAAGTATTTTATAAGTTGAATTAAATGGTATTATCATTTAAAAATTTAAGTTATATAATGTATATACATTTAATAATTGATTATTTGTGTTTCAATGTAAATAACTTATATTAAATTACAGTACATTAACTATAAATGAAAAAAAAAATTAACTAAATTATTTTAAAATACAATTTTTAAATTATAAAATAATTGTAATCGACAAAACACAAAAATTAATAAATACTAAATACTTGATAGAAAAATATAATTTATAAACAAATTTATTTTTTATTGAAATTATTTTTAAGTATTACAATAATATATATTTTAGTAATGTAAACTTAATGATTTTATTTTTATTTTCAACATTTAAATTTTAAATCCTAAATGCTATAATAATAAATAACTACTATAAAATAAATTACGAATAATTATTAATTAGATAAATATATATATATACTGTTTAATTTATAATTTTCAGTCAGGTTATATTAAATTGTTTGAAACTATTTGATGTTTAATGTTAATTAATTATAATTATAAAATTACTTGCAATTATTAATTTATACATATATCACTAGGAATTTGTAGGAAGGTTTCCAGTCTTAGTGCCATTCCACTCTTTAAATAGAAATTTACTTGTACGGATTCTCACTGAACCTAAAAATAGTACAATTAAACAATTCAAACTTCTATTTGACTTGGATAAGGTTGAATTAACTTTTACTGATGATGCACTCAAAGCAATTGCCTCACAAGCATTAGAAAAAAAAACTGGAGCTCGGGGCCTACGAGCAATTGTGGTAATTATTTATAATTTAACCATCTTAAAATTATTTTAACTATCTTTAAATAATTATTTTATTTATTAATGTTGGTTATACATTTTCAAAATAATAAATATTTTTATTTTTAACTTAATTTATGGAGGTATAATTTATTCCATTGTATACAATATATTTTAAATTGTTTCAGGAATCCATTTTACTGGACCCTATGTTTGAAATACCAGGATCAGATGTTGTTAGTGTACATGTCACAGAAGATGCTGTCAATGGAAAAATGAATCCACATTGTATAAGAGGTCGTCCAATTGATGAAGGAGAAGCAAAAATGGATACAAGAGCTAAAGTCGAATAAATTAACAATATTTTTAAATTTTTTGTTTTTTTATTGAAATATTGTTTACAACTATTTATTTCTGAAAAACTTTTCAGGACCTTGTTTTATGAAATATTTATTTTTATTGGTAAATTATCTGAGTTTGTTTATCATTAAACTATCTAATATTTAGATTTAATTCATATTGCATTATAAGAGTATACTATAGTTGTTTTTTTTTTACGACCATTCGGATAAGTTGCTCGCCCTGGTGTTTTTTTTCTTGTAGTCAAGAAACTCCCATTGACTATATGCTCATCTTATAACTTATGTTTTTCAAACTTATAGTAAAATTTATAAAAATTGATAGATTTTTGTCAAATTACTGGATAAAAAAAAATCTTATATACTTATGTATTGTTATTTATTGTAAATACTTGGCCAAATTTATGCATATTCTATGCAGGAGTAAGTTCAGCCTTTTTTCAACAACAAAGATTACTGAACATAACTACAAAAATTATTTGGACTCCTTTGGATCCACATTTATTATTTATTTTCCCAAATGTTTAAAGCTTTATTACTGCAATAATTATTGTTACTATTGTATTATATAAGAGAAAAAACTTTTCTCGTATTAATAATAATTTAAATCTACTTGGAGTACTTAATGGGAGAATAAATTATGCTTATGTAAAGTGTCAGAATATTTATCAGAAACTTAAAGTGAGGGACAAATTTTAAAAGTGACATGTACAGTATTCATCATACTGAAATAAGTTTATTTTATTTTAAAGATAAACTTATTTCAGAATATTTTATTTTAAAGATATTCTATAAATCTGAAATAACATTAAACTTAATGTTTAATTTATGACAAATTATAATATAGGATTCCTTACTTAAGTTTTAACTCTTAAAAAAATGTTTTTTTATTGTCTAACATTTTTGCATGTAATTTGGTTTGTGCATATAACAACAGATATAATAAAAATGTTAATGGAAAAACACAATAGCATTTAACTACAATATGGACTTTATGGGTCTTCGTTATTGATACAATATGATATTATTAGCTACAAGATTATTTTGTAATACCGAAATAAAACGAGCCACTAAATCAATAAGTTTTAATAAATAAACAAAAAAAAGTAACGGCTAAAGCCAAAACATACAACTCTTGAAGTCAACAAAATATTAGTTAAAAACAATAAACAATATTGTTAAAATAGGTTTTTAAACTAAGAAACAAACTTGCGTGTTACAAAATGTTTACATTATGGAAGTTAAAATGGACGTAAGCTGCATATTTATTTTTAACTTTCAGTTAAAATTAATAGAAATAATAAAATATTTTGGCGCAACCGTTGAGTAATACGGAATAATATTACTATATTGATGTGACGTTATGATAGGGCACTATAGAAGATACCTTTCATAGTTATGATGGATCAAAATCTTATCACGGATAAGATAATTTTATATGATCTGTGATATTGATCTGATAATAGTTATTGACATAAACGGTACTCGGTTATCATTGGTGCTCGCGCGCCAATCGTTTTTCTTTCTCTCACGGTTGTTTGTTAAAGAGTTTTAGTTATTTCAGTAATTTACTGATAGTGTTGTGTTTGTTTTAGAATAAGAGGACGGTAGAGAGGCGGTAGTTCACGATTATAAATCGCATTAGACCATCGTTTTGAATTGGTCGGCGTCCGAGACATGTGAAAGAAAAACGATTATTACAGGAAACCGTATTGTTGCTGTCATGTCTCATATCGGCAAGTTTGGTCTGCTCGGTGGCAACTTCAAAAAGCCGCCCCAGCGTAAAACCAGGTAGGTGTGGATAAATGTTTGAAGCGCGATTCGAAATGTGTCTGTACTGTTATTATTTTACTTGATCCGTTAGACTGAACCGCTCACACGAAGAGTTGTCTCCTATATCTTGGCATAATTATTTTGAACACAAACGAGTCGTTGATTTGGATGGTAATAAGTTCATGACGTACTCTTTGGGTAATGTGGAATCTGTGTTGATCGTTCTGCTCCATGGTGGCGGATTTAACGCTCTCACCTGGTCTCTTTTCGCCGTAAGTATTTTTATAACCTTGCGCAATCACATAAATTAATAATGTTGTCATCAAAACAATTTCTTTGCCAAACATGTGTGTTACCACACTGCAGGCTGCTTTGTCTTTGATAGACTTGGGCGATTTTGATATAAATTAAAAATATACGTTCTAGTATTTATTTCTTATGGGTGTAGATTTTATTAAACATATTATATAAATAATTTTTAATTCATTTTTATATTATATGTCTTGTGTTAATTAGTTTGTTTTTAATTGTTAGCTATGATGTATTAAGGATTTTCCTTAGAGTAAGGATGCCACATGACCTGGTATTAAACATGGGTCCTAGTGCTCTTATAAAGTGTTTTGGAATAGCTTATTGCCCTACAAAATAACTTCAATCATTTATGTTCAAATTTTGTTTTTTATTAAACATTTGGATGAATACTTGATGCTTCATTAAGAATTACAATAATTTTAGACAAGTCTTATAGCTAATACTCGCAAACAAAATATTCTTTTAAGTTCACAACCCAGCCAAGAACAAAACATCTCTTACTATTTGTCTAATGGGGAATTCTTATTTTGTATATTATTATTTATACATTAAAATATAATATGTATTAAAAATAATTTAATATTTTTTTTGATTTATACTTTGTTGCCAAGTGTGTGTAAATCATAACATTTTAAGTAATATAAGAGTATTGTGAGTTGTACAATTATTTTCGATCAAATTGACAAAAAACTTTTAACCCAGTTTTTGCCAAATAAAATATGGAAACCCTAGTTTCTCTCTTAGTTAAATTAAAATGAATATAGTAAAGATAATATTTTTACTTCTGCTTACCATTAAAAATTTAAAAACATTCATAAAAGACAAAAGTAATATTGTAATTAAAAAATGTTTTTAGAGAAAGAAAGCTCAAGGGGTTACTTCTCCTAACCTTTCCCCTTAAATGCACATATAATATTTTTAATGTCATATACTAATATAAAAACAACTGATTATTTATTATCGTCTATAGCTTATATTTTTAGTAATTTAGTAATTTTATAATAAATTATGAATGAAAATATATGTTAAATTCTTAACTAAAATTTGTATTTAAAAATCATACAAATTGAAATAATATTTTGCTAAATTTTTTTTAATTAATCACATTTAATTTAACATTTCATTATTTAAATTTAAAAAAAAATTTTTTTAGAAACATTTAGTAAAGCAATGCGAATGTCAAGTTTTAGCAATTGATCTTAGAGGACATGGAAATTCATTCACCACTGATGATACTGATTTATCAATGGCAACTTTTACTAAGTAATTATTTTGACTTATTTATATATTCTAAAACAAATAATTCTAATGAATTGAAATGTGTTTCAGTGACGTTATAAGTTTATTACGTAAATTATATCCTGATAAAATGCCATCAATAGTTTTAATGGGCCATAGCCTTGGAGGAGCTATTGCAGTAAATGTAGCATCTATGGCTGAATCAGATTTACCAATTATTGGTTTGGTTGTCATTGATGTAGTTGAAGGTTCTGCAATGGAATCGCTAGCTAGTATGCAAAGTTTCTTAAGAAGTCGTCCTAAATCTTTTAAAAGTTTGAAAGATGCAATTTCATGGGGGTATGTATTGTGTATACATTATTACATTTAATAATTTATATATTATTAATGATTTTAATCATTCATTACATTTATAAAATAGTTTACATTTATTTTATGAACTTAATATGAAGAAAAATTTAATAAAATACTTATGGATAGATGTAATATTTGTGAATATTTTCCATAATTATAATTTTAACTTTTTTTTTTATTTTGAAAATGTTAATTAACATAGTTGTTAAGTGTTTTACTTAAAAATGAAACTAAATTTGCTTTAATATGAGTAATACCCTAAATTATATAATAAAAATACATTTTTTAACTCTAAATGTTATGTTATATTTGGTTGATATTCTTGTGTTGGTGGTATAAAAAGTATCTTATGTATTAAAATACTCAAGTAATTTGTAAGACTTATTTTTATTATTAAATAATTATTTATGTTTATTACTTATTGTACTGTATAAATAATTTGTAAAAGTCATTAGTGATGTATAATATGTTATTTATGTATATGTAATTACACATTTAGAATGGGAAATGGACATATTAAAAATGAGGAATCTGCAAGGGTTTCTATTCCTGGACAAATAAAAAAGTGAGTTATTAACTGTGTAATTATTATTGTGTTTCTTATATTGTGAATTTATATTGTTTTAGTGTGACCACCGGTAAACTCGGTACAGATGAAATAGAAGAACCAATTATTAATACTCAAGAACTGACTGAACCAATTGATCAAACTCAGTACTCATCAATAGATTCTATAAAAGAAGATGAAGAAGAATTTGGTCCATCTTCATTTTCTGTTAGTTAACATTGTTCGTAGCATAGTATTTTGATTTCTTGTTATAAATTAATTTATTTTTATTTTTAAGACTCAAAAACCATTGGGTAATTATACATGGCGAATTGATTTATGTAAAACAGAAAAACATTGGCCTGGATGGTTTCAAGGACTTTCAAAAAAATTCTTATCTATACATGCACAAAAATTATTGCTTCTTGCCAATATTGATCGAATGGATAAAGATTTGACTGTTGGTCAAATGCAAGGTACCAAAATATTACACAAGTTAATAATAATATCATACTATATATATATATATATATAATTTATCACACTAGATAAATTAACATTAAAGGGAAAAGAGGAAGAGGAAGACCTAAAAAGAGATGGTTGATACAATTGAGAATGATATGAGAGCTGTTGGTGTGTGCATAAAAGAAATGTAGAAAATTGAGACGAGTGGAGGCTTAGGATAATGGTTACCAACTCCAAATAGTTGAGAAAAAGGCAGAGAAGAAGAGGACTTAATAAATTCTGTACATTTTTGTTTTAATTTATAAATGCATTTTTAAAAAGTTGTGAAATAATTTGTGTTCCTATAATTAGGTAAATTTGAAATGCAAGTATTAGCTAGAGTTGGACATGCGGTACAAGAAGATGATCCTGATAAAGTTGCTAGTATATTGTCAAATTTTTTGGTACGAAACAAGTTTACAAATCCAACCGCAGAATTTGTTCGGTAAGTCAAATATTTGATACATGCAAAAATTTTAGAACTATGAAATTAACTTAAATTAATTAAATTAAATTAAATTAAATTATTGAAATGTATGTGCCTCAATGGTTAGCAATTTTAATTTTGAATATTGTAATATAAATATTTAATAAAAGAAGAAAATTAAAAGAATATATTAATGCAACTGCTTTATTAACAAAGCTCTTATTGAGTATCAACAATTGAAAAATAAATGAATATTTAATATAAATGTTATACATTTAATATGACTACTTGTTTTTGTCAAATTATTAGACTTATAAATAAGTAGTATGCAATTTAACTTAGTGGTTAAAAAATATATTGATTCTGCAGGTTTTTTACATACATTTTTAGTTTAATAATGCTTATTTATATTAAATGAAAAAAATTATTTTAAATGTATTGAATCTTTAACCTTTTTTTGTTGACTTATTAGTTATTTCCACTGTGTATAAGTATAATCATAAAACTTATTTCATTAAGATTTTTGTAAAACCAAATAATTAACTGAAATTTTTGAAGAAACTATATATCTAATAATTTTTATTATCAGTTTTACCTTCTCAGTTTGTTTAAATTTTACCACTTACCTATCAAATTGTATAAAACTACAATTTAATTATGATTAATGCATCAAAAAGGAATTATTAAAACAAGTATTGTTATTGTATAAGTATTATAGTTCAATGATAATTATTTTATTTTGAATAAAAACTCCTATTTTGTTAATAAATTATTATCAATTTGTAATTTCAATCAAATTGTTTAATTAAGTATTTTTAAAAAAAAATATAATTAAATTATTATTTTCTAGTTATTAAAAGTTAACAATAGTATAGTATGCAATAGTTGTTAATTTGTAATCTTGGTAAATAGAAAGCAATTAAAATGCATATATTGGATATCAATAACTAATGTCGATGAACTTCTATTTAATTTTTTTTCAATTTCTTCTACATAGACAATGTTAACAAATCATTTATATTGAAATAAATGTTGATAACATTTAATTTGTTTTTTCATCAATTTAACACAATAGAATTGGCATTCAAAGTATATTAGTTTAACTTAAAATTTGTGTTGCAGGATTCTTCCTGGCTGCTAAGTCAACAATCAATTAAAGCTGATCAATGGTTATATTTAATCAATAAGATTACCGGGTATGCCAATTTTAGAGCTGAAACATTTTATATTTATATATATTTTTAATACAAATGTAAATTAAATAAAAACATAAAATTGTTTAGTAAGTGAACAATAATAAAGAAAGAAATATATTAATGAATCATTTAACTGTTTCCTATTAATTATTAATAATGTACTTAGAACATGCATATATAATTGTTTGTATACGTCTCAAAAAAAATTTTATATCTACAAAATTTAAAATTTGTTAAGTGTTTTTTTTTTTTTTTTTTTTACTTAAATCTGTATTATATGTTTTGAAATTATTATTATTTTATTTTATTTTTGTTGTTTGAAGCAATATGTAAAGTAATTTATATAACCTAAAGTATTATAAATATTTGAATTAAAAACAAACGAGTTACTCAATTGATTAAAAAGGAACACAAAATTTAATAAAAATATTCAATGCAAATGTAAATAAAGCTTATTAATTAGGAGTTTTGATTTCATGTTTCAAACAGATTTTGAATGCATCCCATCCTTCATTTTTTGTGTATGACTGTAACAAACATAAAATAGTATTTAATAATAATATATTATATATATTATATATATATTTTATAATATTTTTAATAATATATTTGTTCTGGGGAAAAACTTTTCACAGTCATAATTTATGATATTCAACTTTAATCAATAAAGGTTAGTTTATTACTATTTAGTAATGATTTTACATATAAACACATAAATTATATTTAAAAGAAAAAGAAAAATTATGCTACTATTGTAATAATTAAAAAATAAATCACAATTTATTAATTTAAATGTATTAATTTTAAAATAAATTGAAATAGGTAGTGTTAAAATGTTATCAATTAAATAATATTAATAAGCTGAATGATATATATATATATATATATAAGATTTTTTTTTTTATCATAACTAATCATTGGTAAAATTAAATGTTGAATCACATACTTTAAACCCCCTATTTAGTCTGTCCTTCATAATGGCAATAAACTCTCTATAGCTCAATTGACCATCACCATCTTCATCAAATATGGCAAACACTGTTTGCACTAAATGCTTGCTTAAACTTGTTCCAGTACATATTTTGACAGCTCTATGAAATTCATCTGCAAAATCAAATAATTTATACTATTCTAGATTTAAAATATACTTTTAATAAGTAATAAAAAGTACTTTTAGTCACTTGTTAAGCAGTTAAACTATAAGAACGTGAATTGTGAAATTATCTTTATCAGAAAATGGTTGAAAATATTGATTGTTTAAATTATAATTATTTATTGTGAAATAATATAATTTAATGCAAATTAATCTCTAGTGTCTCATTTTCAATTAAAAAATCATATTATTAAAAGCTTTTACTATTTTGTTTATATATCCTTAAAATGATTCATAAAAATTACTGTAGATAAAAGGTAATCATATTTCATAATACTTAGTATTTAAAATTATCAATGTTATCAAGTGTCAATACCAATATTATTTTATTTTTCTATACCTTTGGATATTGGATGATCTGCAAGTGTATACATTCGCATAGCAATTGTAAAGTCTTCTAAATTATTTAGAAATTGACAAAACACTTTAAATTCATCAAATGATATGCCTGGTGGTATGCCTTTGTCCATTTTGATTCTCTCCAATAATCGATCAAGATATGTGTCGCATCTATATTACCAATAAAGTTGATAATTTAAAAAAAATAACTACCGATTATGAAATAAAATTTTAATTACTTACAAATTAGTATCCAAATGAGTATATCTCAATAGTATTTTGGCAAAATCCATTTCACTTATAGTATCCCCTCCTTTAGCAAACTGTTGAAACTCCATTTCAAGTACTTCCGTCTGTAGATTTTCCATAAAACTAAAACAAATTAATAAACGTTTATGAATATGTTAAAATAATCACATTAATTATATTAAATCTTAAGTACAATTCTGGAGACTAACATCATAATTTGGGGGGAGGACTTGGTTGGCCAAAGTTATAAAATTAAAACCCTTTAAAATTAGTAAAATTTAATTATAATACAAACTTGGTTAACTCGATGATTTGCATTCAAATCATTTACAGATAAGAATTAAAGACGAACCATGAGAAAAATAAATAAATTAAGCTTATCAAAACGAAAAATTTAAATTGCAACTATAATATGTATCATATGTATATTTTTGCTAAACATAATGTGCTTAACGCAAAACGAATAATATTACTTTCTAAAGTCTTCATATAGTAACACGTTGTCTCCTTTTTTCCCGAAAAAATGAACAATCAATGTAGTGTCGACCAAATGTTTTTTTTGTAAACCTTGAGCGTCATCCACGAAATCTTCAGCGTTTATTTTATTCGTATCGACTGTATTATCTTCCACGCCGTGTTTGTCTTTCCAAGACTGACTGAAGATTTTTTCCATCTAAATAATAAACGTTGAAGATTTATTGAATAACTATTTTCTAGTTGTAGTTGTGTATTTTTATAATTTTTTATTTTTAAAAATATTTACATGATAAATAGAAGCGCAACACGCAAACATAATGAACACTAATAGAAAAATAAAGCAAAGCATATACGTAAAAATATGTAATTAACCGACCAAATCATCAGCGGCGCGTTTAATGATACTTGATTCTTCGTCTGGCGGTTGTTGAACGACCCCAACTTGTTTCGTAGGTAATTGGGATAACTGTAATATTACATTTATATAACAAAAAAAAAAAAAACCCTCAGAGTTTTTTAAGTGACATAATATTTCGTACCCATCACCTTAACACTATTTCCATTATTATTTATTCTTACTTTGGATAATAGGGCAGGTAAATTTGAATGTGATGTACCATGTACCACCTATATATTGTATAATATACTAGAATTATTCATAAGTTGTTTTAAAACACGACTGTGTAGATACTCGTTATTCCGGACGAACAGATAAAAAACGATTTATTCATCCAGAATAATAAGTAAACCATGCTATAAACATACTATTTATAATTATAATTATAAAAAAAATGGAGTACAAGAATCTGACGGCAGTGTACTCTGGTACTAGGAATGAGGCAGACAAATCACAAATGACACAAGCATGGACAGATGTAAACCATTTAATATTAATTGTTACTTCGCTAAAATGTTTAGTACTCAAAACAATAATTTATTTAGAGATTAATAGCCCTAGTAGAATACAGCCTCTTTTTTAAAAAAAAAAAAATATATTTATTCCGATCAGTGATAGTTTTTGTAGTTAATTATAGTGCAAATCATTATACAAAATAGTCAATAACAAAATTTAATACGATTTAAAAGTTGTGTTTTATTATTATTCTTCCAGCGATCGTTACCCTATTTTAAATAATCCAAGAAGAAATTCTCTAATTTAATACCAAATTTGAAACAGAAATTGTTTTTACATGTTTGGAGCTATATAACCAAAATGTACGTACATATGCTACACAGAAATATAGTTTTTTTTTTATAAAATATTATTAACAACTGTAAAACACGTATTTTAGCTAGTATAAAATTACTTAAAATGTAGTCTATTTTAGGAAGTTAAAAAGAATGGCAGTGAAAGAAATGAAAAATTAAGCAATACAATTTAAAGAATATTAACTCTTATTCTTATATTTATATATATGTAAATATATTGCATTGTTTAAGATCTTAGGTTAAAATTAAATTTTATTTAAGTATTACTTGACTAACTACTAACGTAACAGGACCGGATTAAGAGTTTACTAGGCCTGGAGCCTAGTTGTCCAAAAGGCCCATACAATATGTATCACCTATAACTGAATTTTATTTCTTTAAAAAAATGATACAAAGCAATTGATTGTACAGAAATATCTTTAAAATTGTTTAATATTTATCAATTTTTGTTACATGCAAATATACAATATTATTCTTAAATATAATATGTCAAAATATAAATAAGACTAAAAACCAAATGATGGTCGACGACCGACATCCGTATGTTTCTAGAAAAATCTATCTAAACATAACTATAAATCAAAATCAAATCTACAGATAACAAAATATTGTCGGAAAAAGGATAAGTAACGTAATGCTGATGCGGTGAATATTATTATTCAAGTCCGATACGGGTGGCACTCAATATACGGCGTAATAAAAATATACAATATTACGAAATTTAAAAAAAATGTTTAACTAAAATAATATTTAAACTTAAAATATTTTGAACTTGGTGTTTGAAATAAAAGGCCCCTTCGGGGCCTTCAATATTTCAGGGCCTGGAGCCCGGGCTCCTAGGCTCTGTGCTTAATCCGGACCTGAACGTTAACAGTTCTTTTTTTTTTACATTAATGAGCTATATTTAATTAAATATTAGTAAAAAAAATGCATTTTAGTCTTAAAGTTTTTTAATCTTAATACCAGCTGCATTTTACAAAGTTCGGGGCTTATAAAGTATCTTATTTAGTAGGTTGGCGCAATAGGCATCGACTTAGTTTAATGGTTGGCGTGAAATTATTTTAAAAGCTGTTACAACATTATCTACTATTTATGTCGAGTGGTTCTTACAATTTTCTATTATAGTAAAAATATAACTTTTAAGTGAACCAACAAAATACAAAATGTTTTACAATTAATAATGTTTTAATGCATATACAATTATTTGAAGTGCTAATATGAATATGTAAGATAAGGTTCCTTATAAATTATAATTGTGCTAGTGCGTATACTTTATAGGTGGTATATATCTAGGTGAATATAAATAATTAAGCAAAAATAAAATTCAGAATAAAATGTACGTATTTAAAAAAAAAAAAAATTACTTTGTATTTGTTTGATTGCATGACTGGAATCACACTTAATATGTTATTAAAATAATTAAAATAAAAATATTACTTTAAATGATTTTTTATAACTTCAATAAGCCATTGAATCAAATAATTTAGATTTGAACATACTTTTGTTAAAACAATTGGTAATTTATATACCGCGTAAATAATATTTTATTAGTTTAAATACACTAACATCTAAAATTGTTTATTTTTTAAAGTTTAAATTATGAAGACCAAGTTAACCCAACCACCCTGCGAGTATATCTAACACGAGTACAAATGCTCATTTTTTTTTCTATCTTCAGTTTTAGTTTCTTACTTAGTTAAGGAATTTTTACTTTAAAAATTGTTTACTATACAAGTTAAGAGATTAGAACTATATTTGTTTATCAAATTAACTAGTCATTTGAACTTGAGTGTCTTAGATTTACAATATTTACTTCAATTAAATTCAAACACAGAGGATTTAAATATACTGATAATTCTCCGTAAATAGGTTAAATAATGCATGTGTTATATCACCACTACCCTAATTAGTCCATATTAATAACATAATAAATGAATACTATAGACTCACCCATTTACTTTTATT